>LPNX010523266.1:953462-976456 GCA_001517045.1 Pseudotsuga menziesii | reverse complement strand
CACTCAATGCTACCTTGCATTGATTCAGGAATACTATGCATTCAAACATACCATGCATGGCCTAACCATGACTACTTCATATAGGATGCATGACTATAAGCAAGATCATCAATGCTTACTTTCCTTGGCTACTAAACTCATAAAAACATAATACAAGCATGATACATTTCTCTATGAATGCAGTATAAAATTCAAATACCCACATGGTATGAGACCTCTTGCTTTTACCACTCCATGCAATTGTCATAATTAAACTCTTATATTCATGGGTCCTACTTACACCCTTGACATTACTAGTTTGGTTGGTCCTTTGGAGGAGATTACAGAATTGGCTCACCAACTTTTGATTCTGGACTTGTTTCCTTATCCCTTTCTTCATAGGGTTGCTGGTCACATTCATCAGCATCAACAACATATTCAGCCATGTCCAGGTTGTCGTTGGTTTTCCCACTAATGACAACACCAATGCAATAATTACCATTAGTGGTTCATTATAAATGTATAATTATCACTACTCTTACCAACATGTAATATCCTATGCATGCAAGGAATATCCTCATATGTTTCATATATGAAACTTATAAATGTAATTATAATTAGCAAGACAGGGTTTAAGGAATTTTCCCTTTTTAAATTTCTCATCTTTGCATGGAACTCCTCTTCCACACAACAACTGGTTTGTTCATACTGACAACCACTAGTACTTTGTAGCACTGCATTCAAACTCTAGGGATTCCCCCTTGTTCCCTGCTAGATAATATTTTCAATGCCTATCCACATGCTTCATTCTAACCTCGGGTGTGAAAACCACACCACTTCTGACATGATGACTTTCACCAATTTTAGGCAAAACATACAACTGTATTTTGGGTCTGAAATGATAATTTTGTCCTTCTAGAATTTCTTCTTTCTTTCAGCCCTGAAATCCTACTGAGAATTTCACTAAATCTGCTTAAATCACTGAAAAATCCACTTTGAAAAACTCAAAATTCCTATTCCCCTAGTCGGATCTCTTTCCAGCTAAGTTTCTAACGTTGCGGCGGTTAAAAGCTCTAGTTTTCTCCGCGCTCATTAGTGTAATGTTCATCGGTGTCCTGTTCATCTATTTCCTTTCAGCATTTTGGCTGCCAGAACCACTAATTTTTTTCGCTGCGTCAGGTCCGTAATCGTTTAACCTTCCGAACTTAATCGGTGATTATAACCATTAAATATTACCGCATCGGTGGTCGAGACGACATAACGCTGAGGTATCGGACATTTAGTCCCATAGATGTCCGCAACGACGGTTCCATAGGCCTTAACTTTTTCGATCGACAGTCTCATTAACTATAATATTCTGATCTTTATCGGCGATGCTAGTATGTCGGCAATCGGATCGTCTACCCATCAGGCAGCTAGTTCTCTAAGCCTCTGCAACGGTGGGCAGCAAACTAACAGGAGTTTCCACAGCCATAACTCTGTTGGTTGTCAGAACCACTAATTTTCTCTGCATCATTGGGTATCCAAATCACTAACATTCTCGTCGTCGCGGCAACCAGACAGCAACTTGCCTCCAATATGTCGACGATTAGCTACGCTATTTCATTGGATGGTTAATCCCTTAGGCGGTCACAACGGCGGTTCTCCATCTGCTAACTTTTCCCGATCGGTGGTCTGATCAACCAAAAATTTTTGATCGACAGTTGGAACAACTATCCATCGGAAGGGTAGTATACTAAATAGCTTCAACGACGTACTCTTGATCAACTATCTTTCGTCGATCGACGCTCTAATCATCTATCATTCACCAATCGCCAATGGGTTCAACACTTAGAAAAATTGTTGAATTTTTTCTTCTTTGCATCGGCTCTTCCTTCAACTAAGTTTCATCGATCTACTTCACTAGACCTCAGCAAATTCATCTTCTATCCATCGGCGATCTCATCCTCTAGTCATTGGTGATCCCAACAACTAAACTTTTTCGATCGCCGATGATCTCATGCCTTAGAAAAATTTTGGAAATTTTTCCACTGCGTCGGCTGTCGAAGCGACTAGAAACTGCTGCATCAGACTGTTAGTCTCATAGTCACCCGTAATGGTGGAAATCCAATCAACTGTGGGTTCCACGACCAAGCACCTCGTCAGCGGTTAAAACCTCTAACTATTGGGAGGATAGTTCACATGACAGCCACAATGATGGATTCCTAAACAACTAAATCCTTCCGATGATGTTCATCAGCGGTTGAATCTTCTAACATTTTCTGATTTTTTCTTCATTGAGGCAAAATTTCGGAAAAGTATCCCTCTTCACATCGGCTCTCCAAAGAACTAGGTTTCACCCACATTTCAGAGGTCTTCAGAATATCTCTGCCGAACCTGCAGCTCTTCCTTCAACTAATAATCGCCTATCCCTCATCAAACCTTCGCTGATGGTCAAAAGAGTATGTCTACTCTACCCTCCTCTATTTGTCACTGACGTTTCAGGGTTTTCCTTATCTAATTTCTGCTGACGTATCATCGGCACTTTATTCGTCTAATCATTGACAATCAAAACAACTAATCTTTGCCGATTGCCGATGGTCTCAACCCTCAGGTGAATTTTCGAGGAATTCCTTCCCTTTCCTCCGTCGTATCGGCGCTCCAATATTCTAATTTCCGCCAACATTACGGCATCTCTATCATCTATTTTTCTCTGTCATTTCAGCGATATTCAAGGGATCTCCGCCGGCATGTCGACGCTCCCATCATCTAATCATTGGCAATGGAATCAACGAACTTCTGTCGATCGCCGATGATCGGACTCAGAAAAATTTTCCAAAATTTTCTTTGCTTCGTCTTTTCTCCGCCAATGGCATCAGTGATATGAACAACTACTCATTGCTGCCATTTCAGATATTTCATCTTCTATTCTCCTCCGATGTGTCAATGGCTCAAACAACAAACTTTTTATTCTGCATCGGCGACCCAAATCTCTAAATTTTTCCATTGGTTCCATCAATTAGAAATTTCAGAAAATTTCTTCCCTTGCATCGGCTCCTCAAATAGCTAAGTTTCGCTGATGTTTCGGCGGTCTTTGGGAGATCTCCACCGAAACTACGGCTCCGCCTTCAACTATTTTTTCGCGAAAATTCCTTTATCCTCTACCGACAGTTGCCACTTCATCGGCTGCGTGATCAACGAATTGGCGCTAATCCAAACAACAAAACTTCACCGATGGTCGGGGTCTGTATTGGACGGCTGATAGACTAATCTGTCCACTGCATCAAAAGGGCTTCCCACTAAGTCTTTCGATGTGTCAATGGTTTGTCACTTGGAATTTTTTTTTTTAATTCTCTTCCTTCTGCCCCTCGTCGAATGGACTTTCGACTATGCTTTTCGACGCATCGGGGAAGCTTCCCACTTAGTTCTCCAATGACCCAATGGCTCGGCACTTAAACAAATCTTTGTGAATTTCCTATCTTTAATCGATTTTATTCAGGGTAGAAGGAAACCTACCTCTGCTAACTGGTTCTTCATGGCCCTCTAAGGCCCAATGATGCAATGATGGCTCTGTCACTGCATCTTCATGGCCCATTCAGGCCCATGCTGCAACCTTTTCTCTGATACCATACTATAATGTCCCCGACCCTCTGACCAGCGAGGACGCTACCAAACCATAAAAAACCTTCGAGCAAATAGCCCCATGAACATGAACAGGCATAGAATGTTGAAATATAAAGCTTAAAACATAAAACATACTAAGATGCATAATCCTTCATATACATAGTGGAAGCAAACATACATTCATCCAAGCATACTACATGTTCATCATATTCATCAATCAGTAAATATAAATGCAGAGACGGAATAGTCAAAGATACTTATCTCATAAAGAACTTGTTTCGCAACCAGCTACATCACTGCAATGTTCCACCCAACGATAGGCCACCATGCTCATCAATCTCTCATCAACACTGCCACCCCCGAGCTGGACATGATTCCCCAAGGAATAAGGGACTAATCAGGCTTACACATAGCCAAGGTGCACAAGTAATCCAATCCCACATACTAGGGCTTATTAGGCTACCAAGGAGCTCGAAGAAGCTAAATGCTAATTCGGTGAGCTCATGGAAGAGCTAAGGATGCCTATACAAGAGCTATTCTGACCTCTAAGACACCCACACACACCCGACACCAGGAATCAGTCCCTTCTCTGCTTCACAGTCCCTCAAGCCCTAAACTCCCTTGCCAGTACTCTTCCAGGGTTGTGGAGAAGAAATATAGCCATCTAAATCTGTCTGTGTGGCTGCCCAAACCCAGGTTTCTCAAGAATGCCCAGTCTTCAATCCCACTCTACATAGTCCGAAGACCAACCATTGCATGCATGCAGCAAACCAACAATTAAAGCTTGACAGGTGAAGACAAATCCCTGAATCATTCTTGGCCCTATCATGGCCAAAACGATTCCACAACAACCTACATCTGCCCAAATCCCATAGGAAACTCAGCCAACCAATGTGGGGAAACAAGAGCCAATGAACAAAAAATGAGAACCACAGTCCATGATCAACAGTAAAATGTTTGGACAACTACCCAGTCCAAACAGGGATGCGAATAGGAAAAATGATCCCCAGCATAGATAGGAGGAAAAAATATCACCAAGGAAACCATGGAAAACATCTCACAGTGAAAAACCATGGCAAAATTTCATAGTCCGACAGTGGAAGAAGGGAAAAATGATCCCCTGCGTGAACGGGAGGAACAACATATTCCTAGACCAACAATCATGAGAGAAGGGAGAATGAACCCCCACATATAGAATCGTGGGTCCTTTTATCTCAGCTCGGTGTGAGGGAAAATGAACATCCCCCCCATCAGCGATAGTGGGTAGAATGATTAGTATCCCAACAGCGCGTGAGGAAACCACTCCTCAACATGTGCGTGTGATTGAACTAGCTGGTGGAGAGTGTGTGGGGGCAGCCTACCACCCACCACTACCCAGTATTAACTGCCTTCAACTAGCATAGGAGCTTAAGTGGTTGACACACAACGTTTCCCCAATGGCTCCCACGGGTTAGACAATCCCCCCCCCCCCACCTTAACCTTAGGAAATAATTCCCTTTTCATTTAACGTTGCACCGTTGTAGCTGGCTGGTGGTTTATTTTAATGAAGGTGCATATTTACATGATGCAAAACTATTATTTTCCGGATAGCATTATATACCATCACCAACGATCCCAATTGCCAAAACATAACACAACCAAATCGATGGTGGGGATTTTTCCTTTATCTCCTCACAATGATTAATTACAATATATACATCATGTACCTTTAATGCAAATGGGGTCAAAATCGGGGTGTTACAAGACTACACAAGTAATCATTCTTAAATAAACTTCATTGATTTTATATACCTGCACGCAATATGGATCACCGGAAGACTGCATTTTCCCATACAATCTTTTTCGCCATTCAACCACAGCTCCAAAGTTGTGTTGGAATCCAAGATTCAAGTATTGCTTTGTGGGAACTTCATTGAATAGACTGGCCTGCATATTTGCACAATGCCATGAAATTACCTTTTAAATTTCATTAGAACAAAAAATAAGTTGCAAATTTTTTTCTTCATGTAATTTTTTTGTTTTATACTTATAATTCGTGTAGCCAAATTGGAATAACCACCAGGCCCAAGTTTGTGCTGTCCATTTTTTCTTATCTGGCCTTGGTTCCATTTGATGTGTCTAATAGGCTATGAAATGGTTGAAATACGTTACATGTTTCAAATTCGATCTAAAAATTAATAATGATAAGGTTTATAATTACATTGCTGAAAGTATTGCATACCTTCCTGTGCCTGGCGATAGCTTTCCTTATTTTCTCAAAGCCCTCTCATTTCCATATCGTACTTGGGATTTCCACTTTCTTTCTAGAATCATTGTAGGGTGCTCATACCTAGGGTTCATTTCTAGATGAACCCTAAATTGGTCCCTCACAATATTCATATGTTCACCAGCCTTCTTTAGGAGGTCTGCTCTATTGAAGGTCTTGTTGCCGAATAGACCAACTAAGCAATTAGTGAGCTGATATTTTGATTTTTTTGTTCTTTTCTCCCACCTTGTGTGGATGGTGGTCCCAAATATATGCAATGATAGATAATTTATATGTTTATAAACAAACATGATTTCCCACAAGATGATCATGTCATCTTTAGTTGTAAACCAATGTTTTTTTATAATATTACAATCAAATTACAAACAATAAGTTAAACAGTGTATAAATAACAAGGATCTTCTCTATATTTATGGGAACAAGATTGTCATCCACCAAAAATGTTGTCTCAAGTGTACCCATACTAGTGACACAGAAATATCCACGAAATGTTGCTTGAGCATTATCATTGCTAATCTCTGCATTGACCCCTTGTTCTGTACCATTTGCGTGCGTTGACCACTACAGGTTGCACACACATATGGAATCAGGGGTGTCATGGATTATTTCATCAACTATTCATTCAATAATAATGACACATGTGTGGTAGGTGGAATCATATTCTCATGTGAGGAATCTCCATGAGCATCACTAATACCAAATCCCCCCCTCACCACTAGTGTGTGGGTACAAAAAATCCTGTAGATACAAATAAACTGTTAGTTCAAAATCATATACAAGTACAAATTATAAAATCAGAAATGAATTTATCTTCTAATTCAAGATACTATAACTTACTTTCAAGGCCTTAAATATCTTCACCTAAACATCAACCTTTGCTTTAATCTTGTTTGTATGCGGTTGAATGAATAACAGACGAAGGATATCCTCATTAATTTTTTTTAAGGTCTTCTCTATCATTTTAATTGGGTCTAGAGAATATACAATGTCAACATTGGGCATGATCTCATCCACATCAATATCAATTGATTTATCTGATGCTATATCAAATGGTGAATCAATAGCCTGCAACAAAAACATATAAAACATTATTAAAATGAAAGCAATATACTGAGGAAAACAACATAATAAAATAACATACTTCTCATGTTTGATTTCAAAAATTACAATTATGAATACCTATTGCCTCGAGGATGGCATCGTCAAATCCATAGCTAGGGCCTTTCCTCTATCATCACCCTGCAACAAAAATGTAGAAAACATTATCATAATGAAAGCAATATACGCAAGAAAAATACCTAACATAAAAAACATATTGGTCATATTATATTTGTGGAATTAGAAATATGTATACCTACCAACTCAAGGAGCATGTACTCATCTGATCAATAGTTGTGTAATTGCGTCGATCACTTCCCTACAATGATTAATTGTATACAACATTATCAAAAAGAAACTAGTGTACTCACGAAAAAAACAAATCACTTTCCTGTGATGAAAAAGACATAATTCAATATCGAAATGAACCCAGTATACTCATGAGAAATAAATAATAATAAAACATATTGCACATATTATAGTAGTAAAATTACAACGCTGATTATGTTCTTCCTTGAGGTTGTTCTACTACTCTGATGAACTCTCGAGGAGATGCCCCGATCACTTGTCTTCGATGAAAAATACATAACTCATTATATAAATGAAACTAATATACTGATGAAAACAAATAATAAAAAAACATATTGTGAATATTATAGTAGTAAAATAACAATGAAGTATACTTTCTTCCTCGAGGTAGATCTTGTATGATCTACTGCTGGTAGGGAGCTACCCCAATTAACACCCTGCAACAAAAACATAGATAACATTATCTAAATAGAATGATTATCCTCATGAAAATTTATAACAATAAACCTTTTGCTCATATTATATTTGTACAATTACAATGATGTATACCTCCTCCCTCGAGGATGGTGTACTCCTCTGATCAGCTGTTGGGGAGATGCCCTGATATCTACTGTGCATCTTAAATATATGATTTTTTTACGAAAATAGAACAATAGAGTACCAAAAAATACATAAGATATTATATTCAATAATTAAAGGTTTCGTAAATTCTTAGATGTACATTTCCAATAGTGGCCATGTTTGTATCTATTCGATTAAAATTGTAATTAATAAGTAATTACTCCCCTGCAGCTATTGATTTAATGGCACAAACAAAAACATGATTTCCATCACGCCCTTAAATATTCAATTGGGTTTCTTAAATGTAATATACCTTGGTTGTGTACTGCTTATAAACCCCAAAATATTCCCTATAGCTTTTGGCCTTTCATCAATGTACAACATCGCTCATTTATTTTGATCCTCGTCTTTCGGCTGTAAATAATTTGCAGACAATTTGTATCTGTGTATACTTCTTGTATATTGGACTAGTCGCATCCATTCTGTGTAGTTGTAACAGGGTCCAACATACTCCATCAATTCAATACATCTTTTGTAATTAACCATTATGCCATCCATGCAAATTAACCCAAAACCATGTAATGACGATGGTGCAATTCAATATATCCTCTCATTCAAACAAAAATATTTTTTTAGTTGAGAGATCCTTGGGTGACCATAGTTTCACTATATGTTTGTACCTCAAGGGCCTATGGTCTCATCTTCATAAGAACATGACCCCCTTCAGCGAGAAAAAAATGCATGCGTCTTTGGAACTTTCTTTTGATATTTTGACATCTAGTTGATATACCTGTTGTAGACCTTCTGGATGTTTCACTTTCCTGTTTTCTTCCTAAAATCCTCTCATTCGAGGAAGACAGATATGAAAAATACATGTTTGGTTCTCCTTGCACCATGGGAAACATCATTCAATATTACATCTCACCCATGTATTTCTCATGAAGTGTGCCTTGAACCAATAGTGAGTTTTATGGTTATTGTTTTCCATGAATGGCTAGGTGACGAATGTGGAGCCTAGTACCCAAATAAGAATTTATGACCCTAATACAAATCTAGATCCAGAAAAGTACTGCTGTAATAAATTAAAACATAATTTTCATCTCTTTCAAATTTAACACTCCATTGGTCACTGCTTTAAATTTTTCCCTTGAGATGAGTTATCAATTCCAATTCACTCAAATTTATAGAAACAATAACCCTATGCATCTAGCAAAGATCAGATATATACTTCTTTCATGCCAAGATACTCCAAGAGTGAAGTTATGAACATAATATATAAACTTTCCAAGTCTTCTAGAATGGTCACTTAGGAAACCCTAGAGTTTAGTGCGGTGACCATAATAAAACATAAAATAAAGTTGAGTACACTTAGAGTAGGGTACCAAAGGTCATGTGGTCACATAAAAATAAAACAATAAAAGTAATAAGCTTAATTCATCATACCAAAGGTGGTCAAGGTACCACACATAATAAAGTCTCTAGGACCAAGTAGAAGATGAAGGACCATAAGTCAACCAAAGGGGTGAGAACGAGATGGTAAGGAAACCCCCATACCAAAAATACCAAGGTGTACCGTAAAGGTGGATAAACAACCCCTTTTACCACAGGACCAACAAGACCAATGAATTTAATATTTTTTCTCTCTGAAGGTATATTGTCACATAGATTTTTATCATCAACGTATAAGAAGAAGTAAATAACAAATCTAGATCCATAATAGTATTGTTGTAATAAATTCAAACACAATGTTCAAATTTTTCAACTTTAACACTCCATTCGTGAATACCTAGAGGTTTTTTCCTCCATTAAACCAGTTTGGCACTATTTGGCTTCATAGATTCTTTATCATAGAATATTCAGTTCACTGTTGTTGATCTTCCTCTTGGGTGTATAATATGGAAAGGTACATATTTCTTGTTAGGATTATTAATCCTCCCTTGACCATAATGTATGCTATATTATTTAGCCTAAATTAGGAACCTTAATTAATTAATTGGGTCCACTATTACCATTGGTTCCATTTGGCCTAATGGAGCCACATGTACCAGTTAATAGAGTGTGGGGAACACTACTAGAGGTTAACTTCCACTTACTGCATGTTCATGTATTATTTTGGGTGCCTCCTAGACCAATCCCTACATTATAGGAGACACTGAGAGTCCCGACACCCACCTCCTTCAGTTAGTTGGAGTTGGAACTAGTTATTCTTAGTTATCCCCTAGTTACTTTTAGTTAGTTCACAATTAGTTATCTAGCACTAGTTATGCATGTCTAATGCATGGATACATGTGGAGTAGGCACCTTTTCCCACCTACCACACTCAGTTGCACCTAGTTAACTAGCTATCACTGATTGATTGAGTTGTTGGACATCTAGGAGTTGATCTATTGGAATTTGATATTGATTGAGACACCATGAGTTAGATGGTCAGTTAGATACAGTCATATCAATTGGATAGATTCAAATTTATATCTAATTCATTCAAATTCTTTTCCTATGTAAACTATTGTAACACTAAATTTTATTATTGTGAATGATACTGTAAATTCCCGAGCAATACTTGTCTGTTTCCTGTGTGGTTTGTTTTGTTCAGTTTGTATCTTCATTCTCCATTTACTACAAACATTATTAGAACTATATGTTTGAATATATAAATGGAATTCAAATTCTAATATGGTATTAGATCCTTCTCAGGCGGGTTTCATGCTTGTTTCTCTCCATCGAACATCAGAAGCAGTTGGGTTTCCACAAAAGTCCCCTATGATGATTTTCTAGCTCTAGATTTATTCAAAGCAACGAAAAGGGCATGACAGACCTTGAAAACATGTTCATGTTGAGAGAAAAAGCATGTGTTAGCACTATGTTATAAATTTTGAATCATGGACTAGAAAGGTTTGAAAATCACCCTATTTAATAAAATTTTGTGGAAGCACCTTTCAAGTTATTTGGTTAGCAGGTTTTTCGCCTGGAGACATCGGATGGAGAGTGGACTTTGATCTACGATGTTAGATATTTATATATATTGGAACATGCAGCAACGAAATAAGGGTAAAGTGTGTTAATCCTTGATGGTGCAGATTCATGATGAGGAGAATCAACGGCGGAAAGGGATTCCATGGAGCAGAGATGCAAGGAAGAATGTAGTCATTGGATTTGCGGAGTGTGTTAAATGGGATCAGTATTGGAAAGTTGAGATTGACCCAAATCTATATCAACGGTGCTAAAACTTTCCATGTGGTGAATGTGATCGACCAAAGAAGCATTTCCAACTCGTGGAATATGTTAAAAGGAGAAAGGATCGGACGGTTGAAAAAAAGGTAGAGATAGATCTGCGATCGTAGTTAATTCTGTGATCTAAACTAGCACGAATGGGGTCGGGATTTAAATCCATGAAAAGTTGTAGGGTCCAAAAATATCTATGATTGTGATGATAGATCAATCTTGATCAATGGATAGGAAATATTCAGTGATCAGAAGTTTCTCACTCGATCAGAGGAAAAAGGGTTGGCAGAATGTTAAATTTCTTAGGGATGAACGGTACCAATGAGGCTAGTTTGGAGATCGACGGTTGATGCTGATTTCTCCAAATAAAGTTGCACATATTGATAGTGTTGAGACTTTGGTATTAGGACTTTGCATTTCAAAGGCTTAGATTGAAAAGAGAAAGGATCTAGGGTACATATTGTGTGAAGGCGTGCAAAAATTATGCAATATAGAAAACTATAAAAGCATCTACATGGAGTTGAAAAAGGTTTGTATTTTCCATAGCTTCAATATTGATGAAATCCCTAACTGCGTACAGAGTAAAATCACGAATAGATCAGAGAACTATGCTAAGTGATAAGGTAGAAACCCTGATACTTTCTCAGTACTATTGAAAATGGATAAAATGAAAGAGGTAGAGGTAGTAGAGGTAGGGGATGATGAGGAATTAGGGGTTACTGGTCGGAAGGATGAAGAAAGTTTCATAGATGAAAATGTTGAAATATTTGATAGTATTATGTTGAATGAAATAATTGAAACTAATAAAGGTAAAATGGAATCCCTTAAGGACCAAGGTAGCGATACCTGTGGTTTTTTTAGGTCTTTTTTCCATTTTTTCTCTGTCAACCAAACCCCCATTGCCCCAAGTTTACCAAATGGTGTGCAGATAGTTTTATTCCACCGAAGGAGTCATCATGAATAAGTCCAAGTCCAAAATACTTTTCCCTATTCAGGATCCTAGAATTCGTAAAGGCCTCCATGTCCCAGATGAATTTTCCCACACATCCCAATAATACAAGGAAGAAAGTATTATATAGTTATTTTGAGAGTCCGCAGTCGAAAATAAGGAATATTTCCTGAAGTATTGTTTCAAACCTGATGCTGAAGTTATCAATTTGTCTTACCCTATTGAGCCGAGTCTATTTAATGAAGAAACCCAGTGGTGCATAACCTTAGCCAATCAGTTTCTAGGTTTAGATACTAACGGCTATGTCACAGATCCATTGTTGAGTCTCTTGTCTTGAGTATCTGTCCAGTCGAACCTGAACTTCCAAAACAATCCTTTCAGTCCTGTTGTCTTAAATTTGATGAGTTTCTAGTTGAGAACATGTGTTCTCAGTTAGCTAACTTCCATGATACCAGAGCGTTCAGATTTCAATCCTTTTTATTGAGAATGTTCTTGTCTTACAATGAAGATAATTCACAGGCACGTGGGTTAGTGATCACTGATGACATGACCAAGAATTACTGTGAATTCATGAACTTCTTAATGGCAGAAATATACGACATTTTCTTTCAAGAAATATCACCCAGAGTGTTTCCTGAGATGAAGGAAATGCTGCAGCTATCTCCTATTAAGATGATAGGGGATTGGTTCTTAACTGAATTTGAAACAGTTATAAGACTATATGGTTTTGTGCATCAGCCATATAACCTTCCATCCTTTTTGAAAGTCGGTATTTTATCCTTGGAATTGATTAGAAAAAGGCTTACTATTGAAGAAGAGCACATTTTGATCTTTAGGAAGAGTTCAAGTATTAATTTTCCCTGGGAGATAGGACCATACACTATCAAAAGAAGAACTGCCTTACCATTAGTTTATAGTCTTCTCAAAAGCATGGGATTTTCTTTGGGACAGGAAAAAAATTAAGACCCATGCTAAGTGATTTCCAAAACGAGACATGCTAACAAGAATAAGCCTTTTGTGCACACAAAAATATCTGGACTTAGAGAAGCATCAAATTGGGAATATTATCCTAACTACATTACAAAGGATATCAGCATGGAACAAGACTCTTTCTCATCCCTGCCTAGAAACAATTCTTCCCAAACGAACCTATCTAACATAGTTTCTATGGCTAGAAATGTCTCATCATTGGTAATTTATTCAGGAAGTGCAAAAAAAGAAGGCATGCAAAGCCCATGGATACTGATGAAATAGATACTTCTAGCATGCCAAAAAAGCAGAAAGTTGAACAAGAACAACAGACAGTGTAGGTGAAGAAAAGCAGTATGAGAGGGCAAGTGAAGATGAGCAATGAAAAGGAAAAAAAGAAACAAGAAGAGCCCATAAAATCTTGGTTAGAGCTTCAGGAGTATGTATTTGATGGATAGACCCCAAGCATGCATGAATCTAAATAATATTGTCTAAACACTTATAGAGAGAAGGCTGATAAGAATTTTGGTGAAACAATAAAGCTATATGAGGAAATAAGACAGTTAGTAAGTTGCCCACACCAGATGTAGCATTGAATACTGTAAGGGATCATGCTAGAAACACCCTAATTCTGGCCATGACAATGGGTAATAAAGTGTCAGAAGTTAAGGCGAACCTGGAAAATGTTCCTACTATGGATATCATACACCTTAACAGGGAAACCAATGATGTCTTAAATACTAGATTGCTAAAGGCTACATTACAGATATGCAAGCTGGAGTCAAGTAAAAAAAAACTCAAGACCTCTTAAGGAAAGTAAGAGTTGAGAACAAGGCCCTTAAAGTCAAATTTAAAAAGTTGCAGGATGAATCGGTGTAGGTGGATGGACAAGAAGATAAGGGATCATTGGCTCAAAAGTTGCTAGGTGATCAAGAAAAGGAAATTCAGAAGCTTAAAAAGAAGTTGAGAATTCCTTCTACCCAGCTCATTTAGACTTCTGAGTTGACTGAGTTTGAGAAGGAAAAGGATGCTTTAAATACTGAGCTGACTAATTGCAAGGCCAAACTTTTGAAGCTCGAGGAGAAAGAGAAACAATGGGAGAAAGAGGCTAAGTTGCTAAAAGAAAGTGAAAAGGATTTAAAGGTTAAGCTAGAAATCAAGGAAAGGGAGCTACAAGAGAAAGGTGAAAGGTGGAAATTCCAACCACTATGCCTAATGTAGAGACAAACACCACCTCCTTATATAATGCTATGTCATAGGTAAAGCTAAGGGATGTAGAGCTGACAAGGTTAAAGCAACAAAATAAGAATTTAGAAGACATGGCTTCGAAAAAGGAAGAAGAGAAGAAGAAGTTAGCAGAAATATGTTAGGAATTTCTAGATCAAAATTCCAAATTAAAAAAGCAAGTGATAGGACAAATGGCCTTGCAGGAAGCCATACATATGATCTGGAATAAAATCATTTCATAGTCCGACAAGTTCAGGCCTTGTTTAGAATTCATTGCATATTAGGAGGATGCTTTGGAGATGGCAAAGAAAAAGGTTGTGATAGTAAATGGAGAATTACATAAGAGACCAATGGGGGTAGCTCAAAATGCTATCAAATTTCTAAGCACCTTATCAGAAGAACAAACTAGCAAGTATGGTATCCAAAATAGAGTTGTTGTTATTTCTGGAGCTAGGAAGGTGGTTGGAAAACATAGGATGCTAGACACTGTACAGGCCAAGATTGATATTATATACCACAAAGTCAAAGAGGTAATTGAGTTATTTAAACCATTGGTAAGAAAGGGAATTCCTTTATTTTGGGAAGAAAAAGGACCCTTGTTGACCCAGGAAGAGTATCTGGAAAGATTAGTCCTTCGTAGGTCTGACCACAACAAATTTGGGGATATGCAACGCGCCCTATTGGGTCTCGTTGTGTTTGATAAATTAGCTGGAAAATTTGAATTATTATATGATTTTAAATCCACTTGTGCTACGGAACCTGATTTCTCATACACAGAGAATATGGAGCTCAGAGTACTAGCACACGACATGGTTGTTGCAACTTTTCTTGGTCCCGATCTGTGGAAATCAATTCAATTGTATGGATAAAAATAATTAATATTACAGCTTTAAAGACATAAAGGAAGTAGCACGAAGAGTTTTCCTCAAGACATACCTATTCGCAGTCATGTCCCTCAGATTTTGTACAGCTGTCAGCAGCTAAGATATACAGAAAAAAGGATTTTTAGTCTATTTTTTCCAATAGTCTGTAGTTTATTTCTATATTATGTAAATTGTGGTGTATATGTCATGTTTGAGTTTGTTAGAATTTTTTTCTTCGGTTTGTAACTAATTTTGATTTTAAGTTCGGTCTAGGAGGTCCAAGACATTATAAATTTACCTTTTGTAGAGGGAGAAAGGGTTGGAACCCAAGTAATTTTGGAGTTGTATGTATTCAAGTGTTTCTTAATAAAATTACAGAGCCAAAGCTATTATTTTTCCAAAGATTCATGTGTTGTTCCATATTGCAGTTTGTGTCTTCTTTTCGCATGTGAATGTTTTCATGTTTATCTGTCCATTTTGTTTTCTCTCACTTCTGGAAGGAGTGTATAACAGTTTTAGAATTCATACTTGTATTCTCTAGCTATTCTTTTCAGATGTCCACAAACCTTCTCTTCTAAATTTAATACAAAATTCATTTCATAATGCTCTGTGTTAATGGTCTATTCATGTTCTTTATTTACCACCAGACAATCAATATTTGGATGTGAATGAATGGCTGTTGGGGAAAATATTAAACAAATTATAACATAATTCCAACGATTTAATTGTCAACCCGGAGAGACCGTAAACTTGTGAGGTACAAACAAAATATATGCAGTGGCAGAGTGTCTCTAAACTTAATCTATAACCGAAATTGAATCTAGTCTATGAAAACAAGAGATTGCATCAAAATAAATCTAATCTAGAAAAAAAGGAAATTGCAGAAAATAAATGGATACAAAGCAATTGACATTAACTTGTGAGTTCACGATAAATATATACTATCAATTCATAAGCAAGACATGACTAAAAATCTACATTAACAATTCATGAGAAATAAATAATGAAAATCTATATTAACATAAGGGAGTCAAGGGATGTGCATTAACCATCATCTCCATTACATAACACTCAAAATCCATTCTATAACTAGCTCTGAACTAGTCTCTACTTCCAAACCACAAGAGAGGCCTCTAACCAAAATGAGGAGAGAACCCTCCTATTTATACATGAATTAAAGATAACTAATCATAATTACATATCCACTATTCTCTCAAATTATCCATCAAAATCCTCAACAAATCTACAACTCATCCCTTTAAATCCTCGACAAATCTACAACTCATCCCTTTAAATTCTCAACAAATATTGGATGACATATTCTCTCTACATTTCCATGATATTGTCCTTGAAATTAGTCCACATCTTTGAGGATGAAATTCGAATCTAAGGCTAGGTGGTCACTTCTGAGCTTGTTAAAGTCTTCAAATACACCTGTAAGCATCACCAAACTCATCCAAATTTAAATTATAATGAAAACATGTTATTTTTCGAAATAATTAACCACAAATTCACTCAAAATACTCAAAAATAAATGATTTGGAAAATGGTAATATAAACCCATATTTATTATGAAAGTGGTGAATATTAACGGTTTTATGGAAGGATAAGATAGGAATAAGGTGAAAAATGGTATGTAAAAGGTAAATAAAATGTGGTCTTTTTGTGGCTCAACATTCCCCCAACTTGACTGGTTGCATGTCCTCATGCAACTATGCATTGATTCTCTTTAAAACTTTTGGCTTTGTAGCTGGGATTCACATGATGATGGTATGTAACATTAAATCATTCCAGGATTTGAAATGCATGAATGGCAGCAATTTTTCTTATGGTTGGTTCTTATGTGGCAACCATAAGTATAACAAATGTTGGTTCTTGTGTTAACAACATTTTCTCATTTTTTTTTATATTTTTTTTCTTCTTGCTGCAATACATAAGATTTAAAAGTACACATGCATTAGAAATGATGAACCATCAATGTATATTAGAAATTATTTTCTTCATATTATGAATCATTCCAATATATATAGCAATGTGTAACAAAACATAGTTTGGAAAATACATGTTGATTAAGGGTAAATGAGATGATGAATATGTAAAATGGTAATGAATAGTCCCCCCCAAACTTAAGACGTATTAGGTTTATGAAAAGGAGAAAGGGAATGTAGTGAGGGAATTTTCCAAATTCATTCATTTTCTAGCATTTAAGGAATTACATGGTTAAAGATTAGAAAACAACATACATCCACTCACCCAATAATTTGATGAACTTATGCAATAGGAATGTGGCTACTACTGCTGGATCATAGAGTGCGAAGTGAAGGAACTAAACTACTACCTGGTTGGATGAAGTAAAAGATGAGAGTTGAAAGTAGAACTGCGGTACTCTCATATGGCCAAAGTATGTTGTTGTAAAACTGTTGATGATGTCATGAAAATTATATAGTATTCTCCTGCTACAAAACCCGAGGGTACAATTCTTACCATGCGAATAAATGTTGTTATGTCGAACATGGAAAGAAGTCATTGGATTACCAACCATTGATGGATGCCATTAACCAATGCGAGGCAATCTCACCATTGATGTCAATGAGTGCCAAGGTACTTATGTACATCGTGAAAATTGTGAATAAATGAGTTGATGTCGAGCCACTTGCAAGATCTAACGATCAAGGGACATTGATGTATCCCTATGATTGTCAGTGATAGAACTTGCCATTAAGGCATGCAAGACTCAAGGTACTAAGAATGAACTCTAGTCTCTATCCCAGATAAGGTGCTGAGGTCAATGGGGCAATACTTATTGAAACTTGGGCCTTAAGGAATCCCACATCAGTCAAAACGAGTTGTACATAATGAGTGGTAGGAATATAGATGAAAGATATCATGGTCAAACAGTTTTTATGGCAGGGATAATAAAGCAATGTAATCATGGAAAGGAAGATGAATGGTTTTATTCATAAGGAAAAAGATAAACTGAAAATGAGGAAAATATGTGCGACTCAGAAAGGTAGACATGCGGGAAATCATGATGTATAAGGCAGTGAAAAAGTAGACTCTAACATAGATGATGGATAAGCTTGGAAGGAAAAATGGTAAGTAGTCATGACATGGCATAATTGGTTTCTGGAAGGCTTCTTTGTAGCAACGAAATGTCATGACATACATAGTGGAAACTCAACTCCTTCAATCTTTCAATGGAACATTTTCTGGAAATTATTTCTACACATCATTCGTTCGTCTTTAAATATGCAGGAAAAGGATAGTATTTCCATGCAACAAACTTATTAGAGCATTGAAAATACATGAAATTATGTACTTAATCAAAAGTTAAAATAAATAAAATGCTCTTATACCTGAAAATAGCAACCCTTCTTGTCAAAACTTGTTTCTGAGTGACTTGCAAAAACAAGTTAGCACAACAATCATAAAATTTTGAAAAGATTCCAAGTTCATTTATAAT
Organism: Pseudotsuga menziesii; assembly: GCA_001517045.1. Classification (NCBI taxonomy): domain Eukaryota; kingdom Viridiplantae; phylum Streptophyta; class Pinopsida; order Pinales; family Pinaceae; genus Pseudotsuga; species Pseudotsuga menziesii. The sequence goes on along the minus strand of LPNX010523266.1, from coordinate 957,947 downwards.
TTATAATTTTATGATTTGTTTATTACCTAATGTTTTTATTTATTTATATGTTTTTAATTTTTATTTTTTATTTTATTTTTATTTTTGTGATGTTATCATAACCCATGGGGGATTCACTTGTTGACCAATATCCTATCACGTAAGTTCATATTGTGGGTTTTAAAATTATCAAAAATCAAACCAATATATTGTAGGTATTGGGGGGATGAGGGGTTTAAGGTGGGGGTGGGTAGGGTGGTTTATAAGGATTGAGGTATAAAAAGGGGTGGGGAGGAGGTTTTAAGTATTGGGAGGGGGTTTCACAAAAAAGACTTTGGGTCAATATCTCTTGAAATTAAGGGTTTTCTTTAATATCCTACGATCGAACGTGCTATGTGAAAGGTTCACTAAGTGAAGTCCCCATGTCATAACCCTTTAATTATTTCTAAATTTGATTTTACAAAAACAAAATGTTATGTACTTTTTATTTTAATATTTTATGTATAAGTTTTATTATGTCAATGTGTTTTTTAATGTTTTCAATTTTTTTGCAAATAAACAAAAAATAGATTTTTTACATCTTAATGCGTCTTCATATGACGAGAGCAAATAGAGAGAGAGGGTCGACCATTTCAGTGGTCGACCCCTCTAAAAGCAGACACACCTTCCTAAATTGGAAGAAAAACCTACCTTTCCCCCCAAACCAAAGATGTGCCAGGTCCCACTGTGTGAAAATAAAAATAAGAGGAAGGCTTAGCTACAACAACAACTCCCTTCAATTTCAAGGAAAAATGAAACAGATTTTGATTTAAATTTTTTGTATCGAGCTTCCAGATTGTCTAATTTCATTCAATTGAAGGACTATTATCAATTCGATTAGATTGCGTATGTGAAGTAATATTTTTAAATTTTTCCATAAACACTATGCTCATTGCAATGTAAACTTCTTATTTGTTCAAATTTGATGACTATGAAATGCCCATGATAAAAAATCATCATTAAGTAAGACAACTAAGCAAATTTGGAACATGTAAGAAAATCAGATATTGTTCTTAAACATGCCAAAAGATAGACATACATGCATACAATTAATTTTTAAATTTTATAAATTGTATAGGAAATCATTGCAAGCTCATTAAATTCACTTGTAATATTGCATTCCAACACATGATTGAGATTTAGGAAATTTTGACAAATATATCTGTCTCTCCAAAATTCTCAGATTAAAGTGTGAACCTTCTATTTTCTCAAATTCATAACTAATGTGTCAAAATAACCTATTTGACTATTTGAGAATTATTATTTAAAAGAAAATGTCTAATCATTGAATTAAAGAAAAACAAGTAATATATATATTAAAATGGACTTTCAATACATTTTTATTATTCTCAAACTTATGCCTAAAGTTTAGAGAATATTTACATGATTCATTTATCCATTTTTGAATATATATATTTAAAAAATATCTCATTTTTTTGTGGCTAGTCTTCATTATTATAATATCTAACAAGTGGAATAAGCAACAAAGTCGCTTAGTACCTGCCGCTTAAGAAAAGTTTGGAAAAAGTAATAATAACACTAGATGTAGCAAAGAGGCTTACTGTCAAGTCTTAAGTAAAAAGGAGATTGCTTAGTCTCTTCCGAAAAGTTTGAAGAAAATAATAATAGGTTAACATTTTAAATGGTAAAGGGATTACACATTAATGAATATATAATCCAAAATAATTAAAAAACACATTAATAAATTGACATTAATAAACCCATAAATCTAGGAAAAGTAACATTAGATGTATAGAATAGTAAATAAAATAGAATATTACTAATAACCAAATGGAAGCATTCTATTGTTATGAGAAAAGCATTTTATGAAAGCCTTTCTTGAATTTTGCAAGGAGACCATTATATTATAATTTTTTCTAAGAAAAAAGATATTAAAATTAGAATTCATGCTTTTTGGTTGAGGAATTTTCACAAATTGAAGTATTATAAATGGTAAAATATACATAGGATTCACACCATCTACAATCAAGGGGTTTATATATATATATATATACTAAAAATAAGTTTATGAAAAAGAATAAGTGATGTTTATATATAAGTTGTTCTTTTAGTAAATACAGTTAATATAGAATTAATTATGTTTTTGTTAAATTAATCTTTTAAAATTTAAAATTAATCAATATAGTTAGTATATAATTGTGTTGGTATTTTTAGTAAATATAGTTAGTATAGAATTAATTAAATTTTGAATAATAACTTTTAAAATTAATCTTTTAAAATTTAAAAGTTAAAATTTAAGTCCATAAATTAAATATATAAATTAATCTTGGGAAGTTGATGTTAAATAATTTTGACTAGATACATTTTACTAGATTACAAAATAATAAATATGTTTTATTACTCAATATCATTCAATTTACTTTTCAAATATGATTTTCTAATATGAAAATAATGTTTTAAAAAATAAAAATCAATCAATCAATAAATAAACAAATAAATTAGTAAAATTTATAAGTGTTTTAAAGTTTGTAAAATGTTTATGTTGAAATTAGAAAAATATATTATATATCTAAATATATTTAAAGTTGATACCAGTAATATTTATTTATTATTTTAATTCAAAACCTTATTTTAAAAAATGTATTTATAAAATAATATTCATAATTGATGTAATCTTGAAATGTTTTTTTTCTAACTTTGATTTCTTTAAATAATCCTTCTAAAATCATAACAAATCAAAATTAAGATAAATGCTATTATATAAGAAAACAAATGGAAAAAAAACTATTAGAAAAGAAAGAAAGTATTGATAATAAGCTACATAATAAAATAGTAATAGTAGTATAACTATATAGGATCTATTTAAAATCTGAGATAAAACACTGCAATCTTAATATCTTCAGAGTTTTAAAATAGCACTTCAGATCTAACCTAAGAGTTGGTGTAGGGTTAAGAAGGGAGGTCAAAGTATCCTTGCAGTTAGATCCATTCTATGCATAATTAAATAAATCCATAATATTTAAATTTGGACTTAAATTATGTAAGGGCTTTTTGTTATAGATAAAGCTTTTATCAATGTTTTGTTATTAATATTGTTTGTGTGGTAAATACTCTACATTTCTAAATCCAAATAATCATTAATATTCTCAATAGTTTATGTTTTAATTTATCATTTTAAGTGAAATCATTTATAAAAGAAAATGTATTAAATATATTTATCATTTTAAGTGAAATCATTTATAAAAGAAAATATATTCATAATTAAAAAGTAAAATTATTATTGAAAAGATTTTAAATGTGAAAAAAATTTAAACTCTTAAAATGTTTAAATTAGTTTGAAAAAGCGATATTTCTATCATGTTTTAGTGAGAGTTTGAAAAACTTCGGGGAATAACTTGTTGATTGTTGTAAGCTCCGCGGGTTCTTATGTTTCGGAACTCCGAGCGGAAGCATTATGGGCCCAACCTTTTGTTTGCAGGTTCGCTTGTTCGTGGTTTGCGATATTTCTTTTTTCCATTGTGTCGGGTCTTTGTAAAAGCTCGAGCACGAACTCCGAACAAGTCTGTTCGCTTGTTCGCATTTAGGAGTTCGCGATTTGTTTTTTTTGTTATTGTGCGTCGAGTGTTTGTAAAAGCGAGAACGTGAGCTCCGAGCAGCCTCCGATCCTCACAATTCTCGCTCGATAATACTTGGATCTATTTTATCATTTTAAGTGAAATCATTTATAAAAGAAAATATATTCATAATTAAAAAGTAAAATTATTATTGAAAACATTTTAAATGTGAAAAAAAATTAAACTCTTAAAATGTTTAAATTAGTTTGAAAAAACGATATTTCTATCATTTTTTAGTGAGAGTTTGACAAATGTCACCTCTGGTACAGATGACTCATTCGGAATTCAGATTTTTAGAAAAAGTAACTTGTCATCCAGTTTTCCCGAATAGCGAAAAACAAGTGAGACTTTTGCGGCAAACTACATAAGACCTTTTTGGAAAAGAAAACCCAAATTATAAGTTCGGAATTCAGGAATCTGGGAACAAATGGAACGGCAAAAAAAAAAGTCATTTAACGAAATGTCGAACACCAAGAAGATAATTCGGAAAAAGAAAGATAGTGAAAAATAAAAACTTTTCCGAAATGCGAAATGCCGAACAATGCTGTTGGATGACCAAAGGAATAATTCTTTTATTTTTCAAACCATTAAATTTAATACAAAATTTAGAAACTATTTTTGTCTCATAATATTTTAACAATGCATTTTCAAATTTGTGGGATAAATAATAGATTCATTGAAAAGTTAAAAAAAAAGAAACTCGATAAACACCATCGCATATCACCAATACTATTGACGGTCCAAAATTAGAATTATATTATTTTATTGGTAAATAGGAACATTAGAAAAAAGAGTTTCCAACGATATGATTCAAGCCTAAAAGTTGTTGTTGCAAGTGGAATCACACTGATACGGACAGTCAATATACTTCTCAACACTTCTATTGAAAAAA
>LPNX010523266.1:918035-953365 GCA_001517045.1 Pseudotsuga menziesii | reverse complement strand
ACTGTTTTTGCAGATTGTCGTTGGTGGCAGAAATAAATACTTAATTAATGGTCACCTTGCACAGCCGTCATGTGTCCAGAACCTTTTCCATTCTGTCCAGCTCAATGTAAAAAATACACATTTTCTCATTATGCAAGGGCGTATTACTAAAGTTCTCAACATGAAGCCTCCCGAGATCTTGTCAATGCTTGAGGAGGCAGCAGGGACAAGAATGTATGAAATGAAAAATGAAGCTGCTCTGAAAACTCTTGAAAAGAAGCAGACCAAAGTGAATGAGATAGATAATGTGTTGGCTCAAGAGATTCTACCTGCTTTAGAGAAGTTGAGGAAAGAGCGGGCTCAGTATATGCAATGGGCCAATGGCAATGCTGAACTTGATCGACTTAAGAGGTTTTGTTTTGCTTATGAATTTGTACAAGCAGAGAAATTGAAGGAGGATGCTATGGGTGGGGTTGAGCAAATGAAATCAAATATTCTAGAACTTAAGAGCAATATGGAACAATTGCAAATGGAAATAGATGAGAAGGAAAAATCAATTTCAGATTTAACTGCAGAAAAGGAAAAGCAAATGGGTGGAGAAATAAAAGTTCTATCTGAAAAGGTAGAAAAACTCTCTAATGTGCTTGTCAAAGAAACTTCTGCACTCACTAATCAGAAAGAAACTCTCAAGGCTGAGCAAAAAGCTGCCACAAAGGTAAAAGAAAAAATACTCCTTTTATCTTTGATTGATGATGGGCTCAATTTTCACATTCAGTCAGTTTGAACTCGCCAAGAGGGCCTGCTTTTTTTGTTATTATTATTCTTTTGAAAGGAACAAGTGAAAAAGATGTATTAGCTGCAAAGCACGCATATAAAACTAGAGATACTTATCCATAAAACTCCGACATTTTTTTGTTGTTTTCTAACTATAGCACCTTTTCAAACTCACCACCTACTATAAAAGTCACCAGTCAACTATTGTATATTCTACTTATAGGATCCCAAATTGTTTGACTTTTATCCGTCTTCAATGGTCATAAGTAATCATTTTGAGTATCTTTTAATTTGAGTACTGAATACTACCTTTCTATTTTTTATTTTTGAGAAAGTTGCATTCTCTGATTCCTCCTATTTTCTTTACAAACTACTTGAGGGAAATAGCTCCTCATCCGTTCAGGTTTATTCTATCTTTTGATTTTCTTGTTGATATGCTATACATGTTAGCCTTGTATTACATGTGATAATGACTCAATTCAGGTATGTTGTCACTATATCCTCCAGGTGCACCCACATTGCTTTTACACAGGTGCATAGGCTATTCGAGGTTTGAACTCACAACATCGCAAGAAGTGCCTTAATAATGCACCCTATTGTCAACTAATTTACACCTCAAAGACTTAAATTTCAACATTATTATAAAATAAGGTTTTCACATTTTACTAAAATCTATTTGAAAATGAATGAAATAGAAACATATTTTCGTAGAAATTGCTACTCATTTTAACCATTGTATTGTATATTTTTTCATCTTTATTTTTTTTTAATATTATATATATACCTTCATTTTAGTTACAATCTAATTGAAATTATTGTATATATTTCCATATATAATTCTATAACTTAATTTAATATATTATATTGATATTTACCCACAAATAAATAAATAGCCAATCATAATTATAAATTTATAATGTCATTCTTAATATTTTCAATATAATCTTGATTTCAATGATATTAATAATTATTTTGTTCATTTTAGTGGGAAAGAGTTCAACTCTTAGGAAAATTGGAAATCGTATGGTTTTTGAAAATGTATATTGTGTTTAACATGGTTATAGTCTTTCATAATGGATATAAAGAATTTTCAACATGACCTTAGTTATTTATAATTCTTTAAAAATGAACTTTGTGATTTTTTAATATGAATATAGTTATTTATATTTCTTTGAAAATGGACATAGTGATTTTTAAACATGAACCTAGTATACTAATTTTTCATCATGAACATAGTTATTTATAATTCTTTGAAAATGGACATAGTGAATTTCAACATTAACATAGTTATTTACTATTGATTAACAAATATATTAAAAACATCGATTTTGTTTGTTATTTATAATTCTTTGAAAATGGACATAGTGAATTTCAACATGAACATAGTTATTTACTATTGATTAACAAATATATTAAAAGCATCGATTTTGTTTTATAAATAATTAGCAAAAAACATGATCGTGCATGATATAATGTCTAATATGTCGTTGTCTTCCCAACTTTAATTTTTAGTGGTGTTTTATTTTTGAAATTTTGAAATTTTTTAAAATATTCCGGTATAAAGCTAGGCCAGCTCTTCTCATTATCATAACCAAGCACCTTGGAAGTTTTCTAGGAAAATGTCGGCATTATCTTCATTATCAAACTGTGATTAAAATAAGGGCAACATTGTCGTTGTTTTTCATATATTATTATATGAATGTGAGGATATTAGGTACACATGGCATTTTCATATGCATGTGGACTTATGTCCATCCAACATCCGGAAGACCAAGCAAGAGACCGGTGGCACTTCCATATGCATGCAGTTACCTCCACCCAGAAGACCAAACAAAGACCCGTGGCATTTCCATATGCATGTGGGCTTACATCCATCCGGAAGACTAGGCAAGAGACCGGTGGCATTTCCATTTCTTAGCAAGACCTGTTGAGTGAATGTGAACTTGTAAATGGTCACCCCAAAGAGTGGTTGCAATACACAGAAAACGTACTTCTGTCTGTTAGAGTTCTGGACATAACTTGCATCGCTGTTACCTGAATACATGTGAAGAACTCTGTGGACATTATTGCAACCGTTTTTCAGATGTTTTCGACTGCCGCTATCCATTGCCATTATTCTGAGGAATTCACTTGAATTGCACTGCTTCTGAATACCAAACTGATCGGAATGCCAATCACAGAGGAGTTTCATGGCACGATAAGCACTTTCTGTTTGTGTTGTGTTCAGTGTTGTTAATTATTCTATGCACTTGATATCCTCAATGCCCCCCCCCACTGATATCGTGGTGATTAAGATAAGAATCTTGCCTCATAAGGTTGTTTCATTGAATATTAGTAGTTTGTTCTTCTTTTAATACCCCTAGGATTCGAAGCTAGAATTCTTGAGCTGCTCTGCACAAATTTCCTTCAATGGTCTAGCTTTGTTTTGTTTTGTTTGGGGGATAGCCTAGATAGGAATGCCCTGAGAATTGATCTAAATTGGGTTAGTTTAGTAGTTGTAAAGTCTTTCTGTGAGAAAGGAAAAGATGATTAATGGGAAGGATCTGTATAGTGTGTTGAGTGCAGTGTTTCCTTTGTATGTGGCTATGATATTGGCCTATGGTTTTGTAAAATGGTGGAATATTATTACTCCAGATCAATGCTCTGGAATAGACCATTTTATGGCTGTTTTCACTGTTCCGTTGTTGTCTTTTCATTTTATTTCTGGGAACAATCCTTACACCATGAATTACATATTCATAGTTGCAGATTCTCTGCAGAAGATTATTATTTTGTTAGTTCTTGTTATATGGACTTCGTTTGGGAAAAGTGGGAGCTTGGAATGGATGATCACGTTGTTTTCACTTTCCACTCTGTCAAATACACTTGTGATGGGGATTCCTCTGTTGAAGGCCATGTATGGAGAGTTCTCTGGAAGTTTAATGGTGCAGGTTGTGATTTTGCAGAGTGTTATCTGGTACACTCTCATGCTTTTCATGTTTGAGTACAGAGGTGCCAAAATGCTTATCATGGAGTAGTTTCCAGACACTGCTGCTTCCATTGTTTCTTTCAGGGTTGATTCAGATGTCATGTCTTTAGACGGAAGAGAACCATTACAGGCTGATGCAGAGGTTGGAGACGATGGAAAGCTTCATGTGACCGTGCGGAGATCGACTTCATCTAGGTTTATTTTGTCTTCGCACAGATCACAGGGCTTAGGTTCTCTTCCTTCTTTGACACCTAGGCCTTCGAATCTCACGGGCGCTGAGATCTATTCGCTCCATTCTTCTCGAAATCTGACTCCAAGAGGCTCCAGCTTCAACCATACTGATTTTTACTCCATGCTGTTAGGGAATACGCCACGAGCTAACTCTAATCTCAGTCCCTGCCACTCAAATTTCTAGTCCACCGATGTTTATTCTATGAATTCGTCAAGAGGGCCAACACCAATAACTTCAAACTTCGATGAGGAAGTCTCCAAGGACGTCAAGGGATCGAACCACACTCGCTTTGGGTACTCTGGTGGAATGGCTCCTTATGGTCACAGATCACAAGGAAGCCTAGGCAGAAGCATAAGCGGTGGATTAATGGAGCCCACGAACTCTTCTGGCAATGGGGTTTCACCACCATACCCATCTCCGAATCCTGGAATGGTATCGCCAAATGCCAAGAAAAATACTCCTCAAGGCGATGCAGCTATTAGTCGATCATCACCACAGCAACAACAGAAGCTCAATGATGCTGCTAAGGAGCTTCATATGTTTGTTTGGAGCTCTAGCGCCTCGCCTGTATCAGAAGGAAATCAACTTCATGTTTTCGGTGGAACCCATGAGCTTGGAGGAGTAGTCCCACCTGATAGCAATGCTAAAAGTGACCCCTGCAATGGGAAGGAAGTACGCACGGCTAATCAGCATCCTGTCAATGGAGGCAAAGGTATATTTGTTTTTCATATCAAATTTGATATTGAAAAAAAGGTAGTTACTGCAACAGATTTTTTTCACAGATTGTTATATATACTGTTCCAACATTATACTATTTCACAAGTACTGGTTGGAATATTAGCACTGGTACTACTTGGAATATTAGCAGAAACACACATAAAAAACTTGAAAATGTTTTTTATGATGTCATTGTTACCAGGTGTCGACTCAAATCCAGCTAACAAACTTCGAGGATGACATCATCCCTGCTTAACCAATAGCAACACAAATAAATACAATTTTAATAAATTTAAAAATTGCTATTTTTCATATTCCAAAGTTTAACTTTGTAATAGAGATTTTAATCTTTTTCATATGGACCAACTAATACAAAGTCAACGCAACTTGACTTGTGATCAATTACAATATACACTGCCTGCGGTAGGTATAATAAAGTAGTTTTATGAAGTTAACCATTTAACTTATGCATTTCAATGAGATTATTGATTTTTTTTAGGCTTTAATCTTTTTCATTTATTTTAAATGAACGACCCACTTTGAAAACCACTTTTCTCATGCTCCAAAGAGTCATAAAAAAGAGGAATTTGACTTTGGCAACTTGTCATTCCCTTCTTTAGATATTCTGGGTTAAAACTAGATTTATAGCATTGTTCGTTTCTCTCTTTAAACTTGGATTTGAAAGAAATGCATATTAAAATGTGAACCATTTCAAAAAATAAAAAATAAATAAAATGGCGTGCATATTAAGTTAAGTGTTATTTTATCTCTTCAAAGGTTCCAAGCTAAAACTAGATTTATGATTTAAGGATTTTAAAGTGACAAATTTAACAAAATGCAAGTGATGGTGGACTTGGACCTTCATAGGGAATGAGAGAGCGAGAGCTTGTTTGGGTTATATCATTAATTTGTTGATACTTATATTTAAGCAACTTTAGAAACAATACTAAGTGACTAACTTTAAAGACAATGATATAAAACTAATACTAAGTGATATTAAATATAATATTAGTATTAGTTTATTAGTATTTATCATTATATATAGTTATAAGTGTAACAATGATAAATACATATCCAAATATAGTTGTTCGAACTATATTTATAAATATAGTTGAGTTTGTTGAATAGATTCAAGGTTTTTTATTTTGAATAAATATTTAGCTTTTTGAATATAGTTGTTCGACATGAACGAGAGAAATGGGTAAGATTTAGTATATAGATAAATATATACATTTTGAATGTGGTCTTTTATATCGTCTTGAGTATTCAAATTAAACAAGTTGTCAGACAGATTATCTAAACAATTCGACTCAACATTTAATGAGAATGAAAATTTGTTACACATTATTAATGTTTAATTTCTGTGTGGTATGTGAGCCGTTGCTAAGAAAGAGTAAACCAAAACAAAAATTAAAAGTACAAAAAATTGAGTTGCTCCTAAATCTTTCTATTTCCAATCATAGGGCTTTGGTTAACGATATTTTGATATACATTAATAAGTGAATGAATTATGAATTTTTTATATAGCAAAATGTTGGGGCATATCAAAGATTTGCTAAAAATATTAGCAGCTATCTAAACGTATGATTTCTTTCATGTATTTATTTGGGTCTATAAACTCTATATATTCACTTATTTGCTCTTTATTTTGATCAAAGGTTATATCAAATGCAATGCATAACAAAAACATGAAAGATATTAACAACCGTTTTTTTTTTTTTTAATTTAACATTCTAGATTTATTTATTTATTTTTGTTAAGCATTCACTGCTAAATTGTTTGAGGCTATCGGTAGCCAGTGAGCATGTGCCATGTGTGCCAAGTCTCTGGATGCTTGGTTTTGAAAGCGTTACACTATGAGACCAAACCAAGAAAATCACGCGTCATCTGGTTGAAGCACACGACCACAATGCGGTTGTAATTTTCCTCAAACCCATGACCGAAACCACACCTGAAAGACAGACTAAAACACGCGAGCATGACAGAAAGAATGATCCGTAGGGCTCTAATCCACGATTTAATTTAAATTTAAATGAACTAAAATGCCGATTTCGAAACTTTAAAAGACTCAAACATGGATTTAACTACTCATGACGAAAATAATTATCCCCCACTACAACCCACGATTTTGGCATAATATAATTATATTAACGGACTTACTTGTTGGAAAAGCTGCTACTAGTTCCCATAAACATATTTGATGCACGTTTCATCATAGGCAGAGGATAGTGATAAGGAACTGAAAAGATAAAATGACTGGATGGCACAAACTATTCATGAAAATGAAAACAGTTCAAAGTGATAAGATCGATTCAAGGTGTGCACATAATATTCTATATTCTAGTAACTCAATCATCATGCAAAAGTATTTGAGTAAAAATAGATAACAACCTGACCCGATATCCTATCATGAAAAATTATGAATGGATTGTTATTGAATCGGCGGCTTCAAACCAGCCATCTAATCCAGCGAGTTGGCTGAAACAAGCGCCAAGTCAAATGTGACGAGCACTCTTGATTTAGTAGAAGATAGAACTCCATGTAATGAGACAGATTTACAAAAGGTGATAAATCACGAAGGAGATCTCAGCAATGAGATGTTGACTAGAATCCTATGTGTGGGTTGTTGTGTCAAGCACTAATTGGCTGATGCCAGAAGCCCCCAAATTAAGTTAGTTTGATAATATCAATCCCTAAAATAGAGTTGATATCAATCACACGGTTAAGCAGCCCAGTGATCGGCCAAAGGTGGAATTGAGCATCTTCTCCAACTTACATGCCTTAATTATAAGCGTTTTCAAATTTCCCTATGTAATACCATTGGTTCATAGGCATTCCAAGGTTCTCAAATTACCAATATTTTCAGTGATGCAACTACCAAAACGTTTGCAGAAGGAGAGCATCCTCACAGGCGTGTTCGTGGTGTCTAGGGTTAATAATTTTTCATGATGAGATGCAACAACACTTATGGGATAAATTGATGACTGCAAGGTATCTCGTTTCTTCCGTGAGGAGTATCTCAAGTCATGGTGGCGAGAGGATCGTTGGTAATTCAAAATTTACTTTCAAACTTGTGAAAATTCTTATGCTCATAAATGGTATGATATCAACAGGTGATGTTGTGGATATTGTAGGAGACGATGGAAGGTTGAAAGATGCGTAGACACCTATGGTTTCCATAAATTTTATTTTATATACTTTTAAATTTATGTTTGCAAGTTTCGTATAATAGACTATTTCCAGGTTTCTTATGGTAGACTGTTTGCAAGTTTCGTATGGAGGGATGAACATTCTATTTGTCCTATTTTTATATATTATTTTTATTGTATATTTTTTTTATTATATCTTAATGTCTAATGTTTGTAGGTTTTATTAAAGGGTTAAATTTTATTATATAATTTTTACTTTTTATAAATTAAATCTATTTTTTTTAAACTAAAATTTAAAACAAGCATGGTAAAAAGAACAAAGGACTATATAAGAAAATTAAAACTAATATTTGTTTTATTTATTACTTTTGGTTTTATTTTTAAAGGTTTATTATTTATTTATTTATTTTTATTACTATTATATAATATTATTGTTTATTTTGTTTATGTTCATAGGTCTAGTTAAAATTTTTTTTTTAAGTCTTAATAATTTTTTCAATAATTTTTTTAAAACTAACATTTAAAATTGAAACAAAAAAAATATCAAAACTAAAACAAAAACTGTATAAATTTTTATTATTTTTATTATTTGTTTATTTGCTTTTTAATTTATTTATTTGATTTTCTAATGATTCACAGATTTAGAAGAACTTAATTCCTAATGTAGTTTTATTCTTAACATGACTAGAATAATTATTAAATAAATAATAAAAATTCAAAATGAAAAGAGAGAAAAAATTTCACAAATATTTTTTAGATTTAGAAGATTAAAACTATTTTTTTAATTACTAACCAAACTTTAAAAAAAATAGTGATTTAAGACTATTAGAAAAAATAAAAAATTTAACAAATAAAAAACAATTAAACAAAGCATCCTATATGCTAATTGAATTAGAAATAAAAACTAAAATCTACCTGCTTTACTTTAATTGGAATTTTCAATTATTTAAGTGTAATGAAATTTCCAATGGAACCATACATGTAAAAGTAGGAAAAGAATATTTACATACATTTTTACAAAATGAAAACTAATGTATTCAAAAGTATGTCAAATTAAGGATTGTAAATGTAAATCAAAGTAAAAACAAAAACAACATTGATCTAACCTAACACTTACTTGGAACCATTGCTCGACACAGCTTTCATTTGCATGATGATCACCCGAGATCCCTTCTTCATCCTCTTCAATCTTCAATTCGAACAGGTGTTCTTTATTTGATATGCATGATTCTTCAACTATCGATTCTTCCTTGTTTGCTTCAAGAAGAGTGATTTCATCCTTGATTGTTGTTAAGATCTCCTCTTCTTGGGAAGAGGAGATCCTGGCTTTTGCTAGGATATGAGTGAGCTGCTCTAGGATTAGGTTAATCCTAAAATCATTTGACTGAAATCAAATGATTAAAAAAAATGAAAAACAAGTACATGACAAAGGCAAAAAAAAAAAAGTACGAAGTGGGTTACTACAAGACGAGTGCACAAATAGAAATAAAAGGTGCACAAAAATATGTATAAAACAAAAAATGTACAAATACAGAGTTAAAAGAAAGTTAGTATGAAATAAAGGCTATCCCAAAACAATGAAAGCAATCCAAATTTTACACTACAAAACTGAAAATGAAAAATGAAAACTTGCATAAAACAAACTCGCATTTGAAGAAAATGAAAATACTTTGCAAAAAAATAAACACACTGGTGAAAAAAAAGGAGCAACAAGGGTTTGGGGAACCCCACTGTAGTGGATGCATCTAGCTCTTACACCACAGAAACCCCAGAAATTTTGTAGTGAATTCATCCTTGCGTCTTACCATTTTCCCCTCCCCCTTGTTGTGTAATGTAAAAGTAATCTATCTATCTATCTAAACTATGATCCCTTTTAGCACCTCCCCGACAACGACGCCAAAATGTTGGGGAAAATATTAAACAAATTATAACATAATTCAAATTATTTAATTTTCAACCCAGAGAGAGCGTAAAGTTGTGAGGTACAAACAAAATATATGTAGGGGCAGAGTGTCATTGAACTTAATCTATAACTGAAATTGAATCTAGTCTATGAAAACAAGAAATTGCATGAAATAAATTCTAATATAGAAAAGAAGAAAATTGTAGAAAATAAACTAATACAAAGAAATTGACATTAACTTGTGAGCTCACGATAAATCTATACTATCAATTCATAAGCAAGACATGACTGAAAATCTACATTAACAATCAGTAAGAAAGAAATCATGAAAATCTATATTAACGTAAGGGAGTCAAGGGATGTGCATTAAGCATCATCTCCATTACATAACACTCAAAATATATTCTATGACTAGCTTTGAACTATTCTCTACTTCCAAACCACTAGAGAGACCTCTAACCAAAATGAGGATAGAGCCCTCCTATTTATACATGAATTCAAGATAACTAATCATAATTACAGATCCACTATTCTCTCAACTTATCCCTCAAAATCCTCAACAAATCTTCAACTCATCCCTTTAAATCCTCAATAAATATACAATTCATCCCTTTAAATTCTCAACAAATATTCGATGAGATATTCTCTCCACATTTCCATGATATTCTCCTTGAAATTAATCCACATCCTTGAGGATGAAATTCGAATCTGAGGCTACATGGTCACTTTTGAGCTTGTTGAAGTCTTCAAATACACCTATAAGAATCACCAAACTCATCCAACTTTAAAGTATAATGAAAATATGTTATTTTTCTCAATAATTAACCATAAATTCACTCAAAATACTCAAAAATAAATTATTTGAAAAATGGTAATATAAACCCATATTTATTATGAAAGTGGTGAATATTAATGGTTTTATGGAAGGATAAGATCGGAATAAGGTGACAAATGGTATGTAAAAGGTAAATAAAATGTGTTCTTTTTGCGTCTCAACAATGGCTATCTTGCCTCTACGTTTAAAACACCTCGCATAAAGTTATGTTATATATATTTCACATATTGACTCCATATCCCAATGGTCATGTGTCTTGTTTCAACCAATATTATAAACAATACACATTTTCACTTGTATATATTTGGCTTTGTCAATAATTTGTGAGAGATCCCTCTTGGAAGAGAAGAAAGATAGTCTTCCCCTGAAAAGTGGTTTTTCTATTACCTGGGAATAAGACATTCACAACATTTGGTAAATTTCCAGTGATAACAACATGTTTCTAACTTAGTTCATATTTTTTAGTGTTTTGCATTGATAGTTTACAGTTTCAACTTTATATGGATTCAATATTATCAGTTCCTCTTCTTACTCCATCCACAAGATATTTAGAATGAAAATTGAAGATGATTGCATATATGAAGAGATAAGGCCTTTATGAGGTATGTGTTGGACTTGGTAAAGAGTCTTATAAAGATGAGAATGAATGGCTAAATGATGGTGATAGATATTTTGGAACAATAGGCATGGCTTTTTGGAAGTCTCCAAGATTGCGCTACCTTATTGAGTCTGCAGAATACCCAAAGGATCTCTGGACATAACTAGATAGAACCTTTGGGAAGCATAATGAGAATATTTATAAAAATTTGGAGAGAACATTCAGAACCAAAAGAGTTTTTTACTCAAAAGTCTCAACCTCTACTCTCTCTAATGAATTTGTTCAAGATGAAGAAGAAGCAGAAGCAGAATCTTCCTCATAGTCAATTCGAATTGAAGAAAGTCTCCTTGGAGTGACACCTTCTCCTGTTGCTCCGGAAGTGTATGAGATCTCTGATATCTCATCTCCTCACATGGATGATATAGAAGAATACATTCAAATATCTATTGTTGAAGAAAATATCTCCTTCCATTTTATGCAAAAATTCTCCAGTGTTTCTTCTATTATAAATTATGTGCATAGCTTACCGGTGATTTCTCTAGGAAAGGGTGAGGAATTTGATTTATTTGTCTCTAATGATGTTGCTGGTGTGAATATAAGTAATTATTTGGATATTTTGGAAATAATATCATATTGTAGGAGTGATCCATTCACTCACATTGATCTAGAGTTGTTTGGGTACACAGGGTACTCCCAAAAGACCGAACACCTTGAGCAACTGCTTTGCACAAATAGATCACATATCAACACACCGATGTTTGTCATGTGGTTAAAACCCTCGAGAGATAAATATTCCATGGCCCCAGCCAAATAGCTACTTGGAGCAATTTATTATGCAAAAGAAATAAATTTACATGAGCTTCTCATAATCGATCAACTAGCTAAGGACCCTCTATGCTCTTTAAATAGAGATCATAGACCAATCGGGTGTTAAGCCATGGATCAATGGTAGGTATGATCTAAGAGAAGTTGAATCGTCAGATCACTAATGTCTAGAACATATCCTAACCGTTGGATTAGAATATTTACAAATGCATACTAATGCATACTAAAGAAACACACTTTTACCTAACGGATATATTACACAAGTTGATCTTAACTAACACCTAAGTGTCTAAATATCCTAACATCCCCCCTTAAGAACAACTTGGGATAGGATTGAAGGATTTACAAAAGTGATACTATTAGGAGAAGGAAGGAGGCATTAGAGCCTATCCCCCCTTAAGGCGACATTCTTGAACTCCTAACATAGACCAAAGTTTAGAAAACTTCGCTTCTGTAAGAGACTTGGTGAAGATTTCCGCAACTTGATCATCTGTAGGGCAATAGAGAACTTCAATAACACTATCATGAATAAGATTTCTGATGAAGTGCATGTGTAGCTCAATGTGTTTGCTGCACTGCTGTAGAACTGGATCTTTGGCAAGCTTGATGGCACTTTGATTGTTGCACCAAAGTGGAGTAGGTTGCTGTTGCTCGAATCCAAAATCTGAAAGGATTTTTCGAAGCCATAAACCTTCCTGACTGGAATTAACTATGGCTCGATACTGGAATTAACTATGGCTCGATATTATGCTTCTGCTGAAGAAAGAGCATGAGCTTGTTGTTTCTTACAAGCCCAAGT
This sequence comes from Pseudotsuga menziesii, assembly GCA_001517045.1. Taxonomy (NCBI): domain Eukaryota; kingdom Viridiplantae; phylum Streptophyta; class Pinopsida; order Pinales; family Pinaceae; genus Pseudotsuga; species Pseudotsuga menziesii. The sequence continues at coordinate 940,586 of LPNX010523266.1, read as the reverse complement.
GACAGGTCCAGATACCAGACTGAAAACATAACCTGCAGTAGACTTTCGATCATCAAGATCGTCAACCCAATCTGAATCAGTGAAACCAACCAACAAAGGTTTCCCCCCTGTACTATAATGAATCCCAAACTGAATTGTACCTCGAATTTATCAAAGTATTCTTTTTGCTGTTTTCCAGTGACTTTCATGAGGAGTTTTCATATAACAAGAAACATGACCAACGACAAAGGAAAGGTTAGGACGAGAATGAGTCAAGTATAAAAGACTACCAATAACCTGATGATACAAGGTGGCATCTACTTCAGGGGAAGTACAAGTGGTAGAAAGTTTGACTCCAGACTGGAAGGGAGAAGAGGCTGGTTTACAATCTTCCATGTGGAAGCGACGAAAAAGGTCAGAAGAATACTTAGACTGGGAAAGAAAGATTCCTTCTTTGGTTTACAAGACTTGGAGACCAAGAAAATAATGCAAATGTCCTAAGTTTGACATTTCAAAATTTTGCTTAAGACTGGATTTCACATGGGTTATAAGTTTAGGGTCACTACTAGTAAGGATAAAATCATCAACATAAAGAACAAGTATGATGAGATGGTTTCCTACTTTCTTGGTATAGACATTGGGGTCAGAATGGCATCTAGAAAAACCAGTGGCCAAAAATGAATTCAAACAAAATAATTACAATGCTAGGCATGGACAAAAATGTCCTGGAAGCTAAAATTAGAAATGGTAAGTGGGTAAAACATCCCCAGGAGACAAAATCAATTTTTATATTGGAAAACAGTGGAGAAATGCAACAAAAATTTTGGGTAAGGAAACCCAAACACATACCATTAAAAAAATGAAATTCTCAGCCCGAGGAAAAGGAAGAATGGACTGCCCACATGAGGGAAAATATACACAACAAACCCAAAAACGAATTTCACACATAGAGAAACTTCTAGCCATTTGAGAGAGACCCAACGTGGATGACGGATGATGAGGAAAACTCTCAGGAGCTCCAAAATCATGAGTGAGGATCACAACAAGCAAAATCATGAAGGTAATATAGCTCCCAAGCTTCACTGCATGAGGAAAAATGGAGAATGTGGATGTATGGCCAAATGGGCATGCATTTTGGGTGTTTACTTTCCCCAAAAGTCAAAAATGAGTTTCCCCAAAAATGGGTTTTCCCCAAATTCAAATTTCCTTCCCATACTCTTCCCATTCCCTTGCAACAACTATTTCAACCAATTTCTGGAAGAATTAAATGATTGAGTGAATGAGAAAAGAAAGGTAGTTGACTGTTTGATGGGTTCTCCCATTGGAATTTGGATTTTTCCCATTTTCCCCAAAGGTTAAATATTTTCCCCTCCTTATCCTTAGGAAACCATGCCCCCATCTCTTTTAATGTTGCATAGACATAGCTAGTTGGGGTTTTTAATTAAATTGCATATTTACATGATGCCAAAATTATGATGTGCCAGCTAGCACAAAAGACCATCAGCAACGATTTTTAATCGCTGGAACATAGAACGTTAAATCGATGGTGGAGATTTTTCCTTTAGATCCACACCATGATTAATTACAATATATACATCATATACATTTAATGCAAACGGGGTCAAAACCGGGGTGTTACAAGAATATATGTCGTCTCTTGGTTTGGGAAATAAGTAGTTATTCCTTGTACCTTTACACTTATGTGCATTTTTCATTAAATTTGTTTATAATATATTTCATGACGTAGCATAAATATGATTTTGATTCTCATATGATAAGTTTACTTGTTTTATAGGGAAAAGTTGGATTTTAGAGAAAAAGAGCAAAACCAAAAGGAAGGAAAAGGCACGGTGTTTCCAGCTCGGGCGAATCAGTAAGTAGTTATTCCTCGTACTTTTTCAATTCTATGCATATATTATGATAGTTTTATATAATCTATTTGATGATGTAGGCCATCTATGCTTTCGATTCTAATCTAATACTTTTTTTTTAATTTTATAGGGGAAAGGTCGATTCTACACAAAATCATAAAAAACAAAAGGAAAGCAAAGGCACTTTGTCGCTAGCTCACAGAAGCCTATGCATTGGTAGACCAATACATGGATAAGATGATGAAAATACTAATGATCAACTTCTTGATATATCACATGATCATGATCATGTCCAAGCTGCTATTGATGAAGACTTGGTATATTATGGATCAAAATTAGGTATACGAGACCTTTATTTCAAATTAAAGCAAAGATTTGAAGGCACATCTATGAAAATTCATGAGAGATCTAGTGCCACGTATAATGTTTCCATTAACAAACCAATTAGGCCTTCAACTTCCAAAGAAAAAAAAATTCCCACAAATATGAGTTCTAATTCTGCATCACCCAATCTTTATTTAACTGAACCAATTAGGCCTTCAACAGGCAAGGAAAAAACATCTATTGTGTCCACAAATATGACTGCTCATTCGACATCACCCAATTTTTATTTGACTAAATCAATTAGCCTTTCAGTAGCCAAAGAAAAAACACATGCTGTGTCCACAAATATGATTGTTCATTCGCCATCACCCAATCTTGACTCGTCTGAAGATATATCATCTTTCATAAACAGACGAAGATTTAGTAAAAAAATGTGTAGGTACACAAAAAGAGAAGCCATGGAAAGGAAATTAGAAGGGAAGAAGGCTTTGGTTGAGGTAAAAGATGTTGAACCTGTTGGACCAAATGATTCAAGGTGGGCCTCAAACTTGGGAACAAGAGTAAGGTCTCACTTGGATGTCACCAAAACCAGTTTTTCAGATCAAGATGAAAGAAATGTAGATCAAGTTAGTCGAAAAATGGAAAATGTATTTGAGACTGTCGGTGGAAGGATTTCCACCATATATTACAAAAACAGGATGAGAAAATTGATTAATAATTTTAGGCATAAATGCAGAAAACTAATCTTGGATGGAAAAGATAGGGAAAACTACTTGACTCCTAGACAGTGGGAAGATTTGAAGGAAACTATGCATGTTAAAGAGTATTTTTAAAAGAGTACAAAAGGGAAGAAAGAAAGAGATAATGTGAAGGATCGATTTATTTTGGGTTGTGGTGGGTCGCGAGGCAATCAAAACATGTTTGTAAGTATATGGATTTTTTTTCTAAATACATTGTGTATAGAATTTTTCTAAGTATATTTGTAAATACATTGAGTTATATTGCATTTTTATTCGTATATATGTCCAACTAATTATGTGCTCATAATGATTTGTAGGTTCATGGACGTAATAGATCAGAACTGTATGTGAGTGAAATGGTTGACCATCAAATAATGGCAGATATAGACAGGTCTAAACATGAGCATATATCAAAAATGAAATAGTAATATCAATGCCATCTAATGAAGTTGTGAATAGCCAAACCACATCTACTGTTCAATACAATAGTGATAATTATAAAGATGTAATGGAATGCATAAATGGGTTGGTAAAGATAGTGTCAACCATAGCCTCCTCCATTCAACCTATTGTTGATTCATGGAAAAATAAGGAATGCCATAGTGATTTAGATGAGGTAAGATAATTATCATTCCTACACAAACATTTATTCACTCAATTTCATAATCTGATTAAATTGTTTAGGTATTATTTTTAGTGTTTTATTGTTATACTTACTATTTTTTTACTATATTATTGTGTCCTTATAATGTTATATTTGATTAGTGTATGATGTAATGACATGCAAAATATAATTGAAGGAAAAATTGCAGTCTCAAAAAGAAAAAAAATATCCCAACATTGATGCGCCTCATCAATTTCGATTAGTGCCAAACCTTGCTAGATGTATTTCAAATATTGACTCAGAGAGTGTATTGAAATTTGTTATATCAATAATTATGCATGTTTTTGGAATTTATTTATAGTTTTTTTTCTTATATTTATGTTTTTTTGCTTTTTTTTTTTGCAGTTCCCATTAACTCTAGAAAATCCTGAAGTATTCCACGTAGGTGATAAAGTTAACATCCTAGATCCATATGATGGTTCTATTGTCGTAAATGGATGAATTCATCCAATATCTATGATCCATGGAGTGCCACTTGGTCCTGAAGATGCCAATGTGAAAGTCATTCATGTGACAAGTAATATCCCCCTTGCCTATGAAGATAAAATTGATGAATGTGAACATTTGAAGGAGACAAAAATGAGTTTCATTCATGGCCAAAGAAGTTTTTGGGAAAATCATCGATCTAGATTATCACACTTTCTGAATCAGTTGCAAACACATTGTTTTATTTACATAGACTTCATTTTATTTAAACTTACTTTATGTAGTCTTCAAATTTTTTTGTTTTAAGGGCATGTGACTTAGGATACTATTTGCATGGAATCGACTTCAGAATAGACCATACTATTTGCAGTGTATTTCTTCTCAGTTGTTGAGAGAATATAGTTGCAGTATTGAGAGTGCAACAGTGTATTTTTTATGTCCATATCTCTAGCAGTGCGTTTGTATATTAATGTATTAAAAAGTTTTTTTGATTAGAGGTTTTCATTTTTTTAGCTACCTAGTGGTTTATGAAATTTTAAAGTTGGAACTTCCTTATATGGTGATGATAAAACTTTCGGTTGTCATATGGAACACTTATGGACTATAGAGTCTTACTTGATGTATAGGGTTTTGGTTGTTGTTCTTGATTTTATCCACCTCTTCCTCAAATTTCTAGGGATGTTGATTTATTATATTTGTTGCTGATGTTATTTGAAGTGGGTTGTGACCCTTCATCTTCCTACTAGGGTGTTGTAGATCCTAGCAATGACATGTGTGCTTCCGTTTGGGTTGAGTTGTGACCTGTTTGATGCTCCTGGACTAAGACTTGACCCGTTAGGGATATCTGGAATAAGCACTGACCTATGTGCCTCCTTTTGGGCTGGGTCATGACATTTGTGTTGTTCATGGACCTGATCTAAGACCCCCCTGTTGAGATATTAGGCTGGGTGTGACTTCTTTGAGGGTTGATAAGTATGAACTGTGACCTCCTAAGCTGGGTTGTAATATTCTTGGTGCTTCCTAAACTGAACCGTGTCCTTCTTGGGGATGGTTGGACTAAATCGTGACTTGCTTGAGCAATATGTGAGTTGTTTGGGCCTACCAAAAGAAACCATAACCTTGTTTGACTGGACTAAGATCTATGTTGCACTATTTGAGTGTTTCGGTCTACTTGAATTCAAAAATGACCTTCTTGGGGCTATCTTAACTAAAGTGTGACCTATATAAACTTACTTGAGTAGGTTGTGAATTGTTTGGGGCTGCTAGAAGAAACCATAACCTTATTTGAGTGGACTAAGATCCCTATTGCATTTTTTTAGTGTTTGGGTTTGCTTGAAGTTAACTTTGACCTTCTTGGGGTTGCTTGGACTAAAGTGTGACATGTGTAATCTTGCTTGAGAAGGTTGTGACTTGTTTGGGGTTTTTAGAAGAAACCATAACCCTGTTTGAGTGGACTAAGATCTCTATTGCATTGTTTTATTGTTTGGGTCTTCTTGAAGTCCATTGTGACCTTCTTAGGGCTTCCTGGACTAAAGTGTGACATGTATAAACTTGCTTGAGTAGGTTGTGAGTTGTTTGGGGCTGCTAGAAGAAACCATAACCCTTTTTTATTGGACTCATATATATGTTGCACTGTTTGAGTGTTTTGGTCTGCTTGAAGTCAAACGTGACCTTCTTGGTGCTACCTGCACTAAAGTGTGACCTGTCTAGACTTGCTTGAGAATGATGTGAGTTGTTTGGGGATGCTAGAAGAAAAAATAACCTTGTTTGAGTGGACTGGGACCTTTGTTACACTATTTGAGTGTTTGGGTCAACTTGAAGTCAACTATGGCCTTCTTAAGGATGCCTAGACTAAAGTGTGACCTGTCTAAACTTGCTTGAGGAGGTTGTGAGTTGTTTGGTGCTGCTAAAATAACCCATAACCCTATTTTAGTGGACTAAGATCTCTATTGCATTGTTTTATTAATTGGTTCTGCTTGAATTCAACCGCTACCTTCTTGGTGCTACCTAGACTAAAGTGTGACCTGTCTAAACTTATTTAAGTAGGTTGTGATTTGTTTGGGGATGCTAGAAGAAACCATAACCAATTTTGAGTGGAGTAATATCTCTACTGCACTGTTTGAGTGTTTATGTCTACTTGAAGTTAATTGTGACATTCTTGGGGCTTCCTAGACTAAAGTGTGACCTGTCTAAACTTGCTTGAGTAGGTTGTGAGTTGTTTGGGGATTCTAGAAGAAACCATAACCCTATTTGAGTGGAATAAAATCTATGTCGCACTCTTTTAGTGTTTATGTTTTCTTGAAGTCAACCATGACCTTCTTGGGATTCCTGGACTAAGGTGTCACCTATTTAAACTTGCTTGAGAAGTCTGTGAGTTGTTTGGGGATGCTAGAAGAAGCCATAACCATATGGGAATGGACTAATATCTATCCTGCATTGTTTAAGTGTCTGGGTCTTCTTGAATTCAACCATGACCTTCTTGGTGCTTCCTGGACTAAAGTGTGACCTCTGTAAACTTGCTTGAGTAGGATGTGAGTTGTTTGGGGCTTCTAGAAGAAACCATGACCTTGTTTGAGTGGACTAAGATATTTCCCTTAGCCTAGTAGGGTTGTCGCTATCTTGTACTGGTTGTTGCTTCTAATTGAAGTTGGTTTTGACCTTTCATTTTCCTACTAGGGTGATGTAGAACCTAGCTCTTGGGACACAAAAAAGTGCACAAGGAAGAATATGAAGTGCAAGCGCAGAGCAAAGGAAGCTACGACAAGGATCATTTTGACGAGGAAAGGCAAATTTGAGTCAGTGGAAGAGACATGTAGAAGAGTTAAGGATGAATAGGTGCAAGTCAAGAAATATTATAGAACGACAAGCCGACGAAAGACTAAAGGATAGTTTTGCGACTAGTTATGACCTGTACAAGCAGGTTGAAAGACATTTCCACAGCTAGTTATGGTTATGATCAATGCAATGCATGATTTTGGCATCTAGCTATGTGTCAGCATTAATGTAATGAAAGATATTTTGTAGCTACTTGAGTCTGTAATAACTGAGTTGTACTCAGTCGACTGTACACAGTCTTGTAAACACTATAAATAGGAGGAACCTGCTCTAGTAGTTAATTGTTGACTTAGAGAGAAGTATTCTTGTAGAAGGCTCTTAAGCCACAGATATGTAGTTGAGTGCACATATAGTAGAGTAGAAGAGTTAATCCAGGTTGTGTATGGATCAGTAGGAGTAGATAGAAGCAATAAATCAAAGAGCATGAGAGAAATAAGAGTATGAGCTGAAAGACATATCTTAATAACAGTCTATAAGTCGTAGACTGCAAGGTGCTACCTATATTTCTCACGCCAGATGAAGACCACCTTGGTGGTTTTTCCCAAATGGGTTTCCACATTATTTCTTATGTTAGTGAATGATTAAATATAGTTGTGTTGAATGCTTAACTATTAATGTTGAATGTCGATTAACTTGCATTATTTAGGGTTATTGTTTGAATGAATGTCACAATATTGATAAGTAGTGAATGAATTGATATCTAAGCATTGTCAAGAATTGTGTATTATTTCATGTTTAAACAATGTTAAGTCATGATATAAGTTGTATCACAGTCATTTACTTAAAAGGAATCAGCTGCGTCTCACTATTGCACCATATTTTAAGGTTGTTAAGGAGAAAGTGGTGGTGCACATTGGTTGTGATGCACTGTTGTGCCTTTGTCAAGTAGCGAAATACTTCAACCCTCCATCTCTATCGAGCTCCTTGGCCGCGTGCCAAGTGACTATACTCCATCGCCAACTGCGAAAACATGGTTCTCGAAGTTACTCATTAGGATATCTTGGGTGAGACTGTGCCTGCCTTGTGTGTGTTGTCGACTGATATTGCTCTGTTGAGCCAATGTCTTTGGGTGTTTTGTTGGTTTTTGTTGTTGTTGAACCTGGGTCAAATGAGTGGGAAAGTTAGACCAACAAATGGTTCTGTTACCGGGACCCGTAATCAATTGAGTCGAGTGAGATTTTGTGGCATCTGACAAAGGAGGAAATAGAGGATTGGTTGGAGTCTAAGACATTGGCATTTACACAAGAAGAGAGCATAGGATCACGGTTGAGCACAGAAAACTGGTTAGAACAGTACATATACTCTGATATTAATGAGGTCTTCTTTGTAGAGTTTCCCATTGTGTTGTACGAGTGGTTGTCAAGATTGGAGTGTAACACCCTAGTTTTGACCCCATTTGAATTAATGCATGTGATGTATATATTGTAATGAATCGTGGTGTGGAGCTAAAGGCAAAATCCCCACCATCGATTCGGTTGTGTTATGTTTCAGTGACTGGAATTGTTACTGATGGTATATCGGGATATGCGGCATACATATTAAGTTGTGGCATCATGTAACTATGCATTTTAATTAATTAACCCCAGCCGGCTATGTTCACTGCAACCATATTGAAAAGGGCATGATTTCCTAAGGTTAAGGGGGGGGATTGCTAAACCTGAACCCCATGGGGGAAAATCCATGTGTCAAACCTTAAACCCCTATTGATTTAAGGTAGTTAATGCTGGGTAGGAGTGGGTGGCAGGCTTTCCCCCATGCGCCTCCACCAGCTGGTTCAGTCACGCACAGGCTGGGAGTGGTTCCTCACACACCGTTCGGGATGCTGACCATTCTGTCCACTCTCTTGGATCATGGGATGTTCTTTTTCCTCAGGAAGAGAGGGGATAAAATGGATTACAATCCATTATGTTGGTGTTCATTTTTTCCACTCTCACACCGATTGTCGATCGATAGTTCTATTCTTCCTTCCATTCACGCAGAGAATCGATTTTCCCTGGGTATGATCGAACTGCGTATTGTCTCGTCCTTCCTTTGGAGATCGTGGTTGTGTTTTCCTCATTGATCCCTGGTTGTAGTCTCCTCCATGTCTGGATTGACTGTGTTTTCCCCTTTTTTTGGTGGTATTGGATATAGATTGCTGGGGGTACCTAAATTTTGGTTGGTTGTGTTTTCCTTTGTTATTTGGGTTGCTGCAGATTGTTGTGGGATCGTTTTGGCCATGATAGGGCCAAGAATGATCTAGGGAGTTATATATCCCCTGTTAAAGATTTAATAGATGGTTGTTGCATGCATGCAGTGGTTTTGTCCTCGGACTGCATTGGAGTGGTGAATGAGGGCCTGATGTGCTTAATAAACCTGGTGTGTTTGGGGAACCACACAGACAAAGCTAGAAGGCTAGATTTATTCTCCACAACCCCTGAATAGCACTAGAAGGGAGTTCAAGTCCAGAGGGACTACATAGCAGAGAAAGGACTGATTTCCTTGTGTTGGGTGTGCGTGGGTATCCTGGAAGTCAGGATAGTTTTTGTGTAGGTGTCCTTAGCTCTTCAATGAGCTCACCAGCTTAGCATTTAGCCTTTCCCAGCTCCTGGATGGCCTGATAAACCCAACTGCGTTGGCTTGGCTGTTTCGATGTTTTCCTGATAAACCCAACTGTGTTGGCTTGGCTAAACTATGTATCCTTGTGGTGTTATTATCCTGCTAGTTCGTTATTCCTTTGGGAATCATGCCCGGCTCAGGGGTGGCAGTGTTGCTAAGAGATTAAAGAGCACGCGGGACTATGGTTGGGTGGAACGTTGCAACAACGTAGCTGGTTGTGAGACAAGTCCTTTATAAGATAAGTATTCTTGCCTAACTTGTGTCTGCAATAATACTACCATTGATGAATGATGATGTACATGTTGAATGCTGATTAATATGTTTTGCTTCCACTGTATATATATATGAATGATTACGCATCGTAGCGTGTTTTACATTTTTAAGTATCTTGCTTCAGCATTACATATGTATGTTTTGTTCATGGGGCTAGATGCCCGTATGTTTGGTGTTTGGTAGCATCCTCTTTCCCAGTCAGAGAGTCAAGGATGTTACATGGCGACTCAATAGACAAATTTCTAGAGAAGAGAAGTGGTTAAGTGGAGTGATCAGCTGGTTCGCGACATAACCAGTGTAAGTAACCCCATCTCTAGAGATGTTGATTTTTGGGTCAGTAGTTTCTTGCAAGGATATATTACTGAGTTTACAGTAGAGACGATAACCTCATATAGTGAGGCTAAAAGAATTTTTTTCCAAGGACCTCGACAAAGATATTATTATCTATAAGTGCATGGATAAAGATGCTCGTATATGAGAAGGGTATATTGCAGTTGAGCAACTAAGTCGCATATCCAGAGGAGGGGATATGTCATGAATGACCTATAGAGAAAATGGGAAATGGTGAGATGATGTGTTCCTAGGAAGTACAAAACCTGGACTACAATTTGGATTCCTAAGGAGTGGAAGGAGATTCGAGTCTGGAAAAAGGAGAAAGACAAGTTCTATTCTATTCGAAGAAAGTGACTACGAATTTGAGTCGCGGCTAGACCAAGGGTCTTGCGATGAAGAGGAAGAGTATCAACTGATCAGGATGCAACTGATCAGGAAGAGTCAGAGGAATCTATGGAGACACCAAGATTAGGATGCAACTACATCACACTAGGAGTATAGCCAAAGGTAAGGTCTAGAGACTCATCTCCTACAATAATTGTTAATGCTGATAGTGCTAGTAATGTGACTAGCACGCAATAGGGTACACCTCCATTAAATTATTCATCAGACAAACCCAATGCCAACTCAATGGATGAGGCACATATTAGATTACCCACATTTAATGGGAATGGAGCAGGGGATCTAGAGCAACATTGGTTCCTCTGTGAAGCTATTTGGATGGTTCTCCTAGTTCATAACGTAGACCTAAAGAAAGTGCAAATGATCACAACTCTGAGGGGCCATGCCCTGGAATGGTTTATGAATTTTTGTGTAGTACTGGAAGGAACCCCATAGAATACCCTTGAATAAATATGACTCGCAATGATTTGTGAGTTTAGGAAACCTAAATCTGAGTCATAGTGCATCCCTAAGATCAAAGAGATAAAGCAAGAACTAGAAGAATCCATATGGGATTTCGATCAATGATTTAAAAATTTGATGGAAAAAGTTAGTTTTTAGATGTCAGATGTGTAGCATGAGTGGTTTATTAATGCACTATGACCACACATCCAAGGACCATTGATGCAATAGAATATTGTGTCGCAAATATAAGTTCTAGAACTAGCGATGAAGATGAAATCCTTGCCAATCGGAGATGGTGGCACAAGAATGATGTAGATTCAGTCGTAGTTGGATAATCTAACAGTACAGCTTCAAGACATTAAGAAGGGTAAGGAAGCATGTGAGGACCTATGGTGCACAATATGTTGAACAGATGGACACACCAAGGATAATTGTTCATCTTACGTGAACTACATCTCATTGGGTGCGCCAAACCCATTAAGTGCCCACAGACTACCCTAGTGCTGCATATGCCAGACTAGAGGACATCGCGACGAAGAGTGCCTATACTTGAAAAATATTGGAAGTAGCCCAGCAAACCTTTTTTGTAAATTTTATAAGTCAGTGGGGCATGAAGAGAAGGATTACAGAGCACACCAACTCTTGAAGGAAAATACACTAGACACCTACTTGATGAAGAACGATGGGTAGGTTCAGGCTGAACAGGCACAAGCACACTACCATCCTACTCCTTTCTCACCAAACCAATATTAGCTGCAATACCAGTAGAATCGGTACCCACCACAACAACCACACCATCAGGGAAGGGGTGGTGGAAACTTCAGAGGAATAGGAGGAGGAGGATTTGAAAGAGGAAGAGGTCAAGTTACATGCTATAACTATGGACAATCGGGCCATTATGCCAGATATTTCCAAGATCCTGCAATAACATGTTCATATTGCAAGAAGCATGACTATAATGTGTAGAAATGTCCTCAGTTGATTGCAAAGTGGAAAGTTCAGACCATCATAGGTCCTAACCCTATGCAGAATCCAAATATGAATCCAAATCCTAACTTAAATGTTCAGATGATTGTTGCTGATCCAAGAGAGCCGAGCGTTGTTGTCGTAACACAAGGAGGTGTTGTGATCGTATCTGATTAGGATATACTACAAGAATTATAGCCGCAACTAAAGGCACGACTTGCAGTGCAGAATAAAGTATCATTCGACGTTCAACAATAGAAGCAAGTATTTTTGGACTTGTGACCAAAGTTTGTGGATCAAGAACAACCATAAACATCAGCTGAAGTCAGGTATATGCCTAAACACTTCCAATAACTATTCCAGGAGCCGATTCTAAAAAAGGTTAATAAGCTCAAGTTTTTTCTGTCAAGTTGCTTAGCGCTAATTCAAGATAAAGATGCTATCGTAGAACTACAAGAACTGATAGAAGAAACCCTAGAAGAATCGCAACCTGGAAGGAACATTTCAAGAAGAAATTCAAAACAGGGTGCAAGTTAAGAATGACTGCGCAGATAAGGTATTATGACATGGATTACATCATTCTAGATCTAGGGTTGGACATCAATATTTTAATGCGACAAACTTGAGAAAATGTGGGAAATCCGTGCTTGGACTAGTCCCCTGTCTAGTTGCGACATGCAAATCAAGAGAAGGTTCTACCCATTGGTAGGTTGATTCAAGTCCCTATCGACATTGAAGGGTTGCGCACATTTTCAGACTTTGAATTCATCAACATTGTCAATGACACGAACCCATATCTTGTGCTTCTCGGGATATATTGGGCCATAGATAATCAGACCACTATAAATTTCAAGAAAATGATTCTCTCATTTGAGAATGATGAGATGAGGGCAGTGTCTCCCATTGATCCATTGAAGGGACAAATATACATCAAGCCTTTCTACAGTGAGGGACAGGGTGATTATATCAACTAGATATACAATGTCACTGCCTTAAAAGAATATTACATCAACCCAATAGAAGATGGAAACCTAAGCTGGAAGAGTGCTAGTTCCTGCAAATATGAATCAGGAGAGGCCTTAGAGAACTGGAAAAAAATATTACATGAATTCTCTATGAAGCGATGCGGTAAATTTACCTAGTCAGTGCAACGAGTGGAGAATCAGTTGAGGGAGTTACCCACATATGAGGGGTTACCTAACCTTGCAACCTTCCTCAGGGAGTTTGAAGGACTGGTAATAGAACTGTATCGCTTGTCTATGTTGGACTATGTACTGAAGGCTATGCCTGCTAGATGGTGGGGTACACATAAGCAATCCATATTAGAATGGCCACAGTGCATAAGATTGCTTGAAGTTTGATTCGGCGAAGAAGGAAATGTCGTGAGTCAGAAATACATAGGGCTGTCAAACCATATCAAGCACATTAATCAGTGTCACATAGCATTTGCAAAATACCCGTGACAAGAATGGGCTCATCATTTCATTCATACATTGGAAATAAAACCTAGAACCTAGTACACATCCATGGAATTACGACAAGGAACTCAGGATTGGGAAGGGGTAGCTAAGCAGTTCACACACATATTTGAATTTGTTAATGAGAAACCTATAGTTGATGCTGTGCTTTAGACAATCAGGGAAAAAATATTTGCAGAAATCCCTATCGAAGTATTAAGTTCCCATCAATGCAGCACGACCATCCAGTAATGGATGGCTTGTTACAACCTGGCTAGAGAACTAGATGATGATCCAACTAATATAAACGTACTGAATTCGGAGGGTACACGTGAAGTTGAAGGAAGTGGTATTTCCAACAACCAGATCCTCAAGCCGCTGAAAATCAAGAAAGTAAACATTGGCTCATCAGAGAACCTAAACTTCACCATTATAGGAGATTATTGGGACGATGAGATGGTATCAAAGATCACAGACTTTTTTCTTGAGTTTCAGGACCTATTCCTTACCAATTTTTTAGAGATGAAGGGAATAGTCAACGGCCTAGGGGAAATGAAAATGCCCTTGAAACCAGATGCTAAACTAGTCAAGCAACAACCTTATATGTTGAATCCAAGGTATAAAGAAAAGGTAAAAGCAGAATTAGATCACATGCTCGACGCAAGGATAATTGAACATGTTGAGGAATCAAAGTGTATCAACCCTATAGTGATCAAGGATAAGAAGACAACATGTGAATTCAAGATCTATGTCGACCTAAGGAAGTTGAATGATGAATGCATACATGATCCATTCCCAACATCGTTTACAGATGAAGTACTTGAAAGCATCGGAGGGTAAGAGATGTATTCATTCACCGACAACTTATCTGGCTACAATCAAGTGAGAATTGCGAAGTAGGATCGCCACAAAACGACCTTCGTCACAGAACAGGGATGCTACCAGTATATGGTAATGCCCTTTGGATTCAAGAATGCAGCTGTTGTTTTTTCTAGAATAGTAGTTTCTTCTTTTAAATATTTCATACATAAATTTCTTGAGGTCTACTTTGATGATTGGACTATGTTTGGTCTAGTAAGAGACAATATTGAGAGTCTGCACATGATATTGGGCTGTTGTTTCTAGAATCAGATCTCACTTAATTCCAAGAAATGTATTTTTTGCGCACCATTTGGTGTACTATTGGGTCATGTCGTATGTCGCGATGGTATTTTGATCAACCCAACAAAAGTTGTGATTATTCTTGACTTACCATCGTCTACATCAGTCACGCAACTCAAATTAGTGTTAGGACAAATAGGATACTACAGGAAGTTCATCAAAGGGTATGCCAAGATAACTGCACCTATGGAGAAACTATTGAAGAAAGATGCAAAGTTTTAGTGGATGGATCCTTTTTAGGAAATCTTGGATAAATTAAAGAACAAGATGGCCACTGCACCAATACTTGTATTTCTGGATTGGAAGAAGGAGTTCTATGTTCATGTTGATGCATCATTTGTCACGTTAGGAATAGCCTTGACACAACCAAGTGAGGGTGCGCTTAACCACCTTATCTCTTTTGCTAGTAGAAAATTGTCGACGACAAAGAAAAATTAAACAATGATAGAAAGAGAAGGACTCGCCAGGGTCTATGCGCTACAAAATTTCTGACACTACTTATTGGGTGGACATTTCAAAATGTACACTAATCATTTGGATTTAAAATACTTGGTCAACAAGCCAGTGTTGGGGGAGGGATATTTTTCGTTGGCTTCTCCTGTTCCAAGATTTGATTTTGAAGTCATTGTTAAACCCGATTGGCTCAATTTCGAACCTGATCACCTATCGAGGATAGAAAGTGGTGAAGAACAAACCAGTCTACAGGATAACTTTCTTGACATGCAATTATTTGTGTTCACAATGATGGATGATCAGAATAAGGAGTTTAATACTGTCATCCACTTCCTGAGTACAGGCTATGCACCTGATATTCTCCACTACACAGAAGAAACATTTGGTCATTAAATCCGTTGATTATACATTAATTACAAGACACTTATACAAGCTGGGTGCGGATGAAATATTATGACACTGCATTTTTTACTATGAAGGACAGTTGGTAATGAGTGAAGCACATGCTGGTGATGCAGGAGGACACTACGGTGGAAAGGAAACCATGTGCAAGATACTGCAAGAAGGAATATACTGGCCAACCATACATATGGATACCAAGAGCTTCTGTCAGTGCTGTGATATCTTCCATGGAAAATGAAAACTATCACACTGTGATGAGATATTGCTTGTGCCATAGATAGCCCTTCAATCATTTGACAAGTGGCCCATTGATTTTGTAGGACCAATCAGTTCACCAAGGAATAGAACTGCCACATGCTACATTATTAAATATTAAATAACCAGATGGGATGAATCCGCGCCTGTTAAATATTACACCGTTGCAACTATGGTGAAGTTTTTATTTGAAAATGTGGTGACTAGATTTGGCTGTCCAAAAATTATGCTCAGTGACCAAGGTATGCGTTTTTTTAACAAAATGATTGCTAATCTTACTACAGAGTTCCAGATTCAGAAGACGAAGATGAAACGCTATCATCCTTGGGTGAATGGAATAGTTGAAGCCTTCAACAAGATTTTGGAGAAGGAATTAACCAAGGTATGTAATGCACGCCAAGATGATTGGGATCAGAAAGTTTCAACTATTCTATGGGCATGCCACACCACTTGTAAGCAACTGACAGGGCACACCCCATTCATACTGGTGTATGGACAAGATGTTGTTGTGCTGATGGAGTACATTGTGTTGAGCCTAAGTATTGTTGCATTGACAAAAATGATCGACGGAGATGTTGTCGAATAGAGGTTGTCACAACTTATTTAGATGGAAGAGGAATGCTTCGTCACAGGGTTCCATCAAAACATAGAGAAGAAAAGGTAGAAAGCATGGCATGATCACCATATTATGATTAAGACATTCAAATTCAGAGGACTTGTTTTGTTATATGACAACAAATTTTTTAAGAATCCAGGTAAACTAAATATGCATTGGCTAGGGCCATATTTGATCGAACACATCATTGATGTGAGCGCAGTGAAATTATGGAAGCTAGATGAAAAGTACATCGCAAGAATGATAAATGGTAGTCTCTTGAAACCTTACTATGATCGATGCAACATGCTTGGGTAAGTTCACGTCGTGCCTGGAAAAAAAAGAGAGAAAAAGGGAAGAAAATTGTTCTCTCGCACACCTACGATGGAAGCAAACAAATCATAGTAAAGAGCGAGAATGACAACTAGTCGTCATTAAATCCTGGATACCGAAAAATGATATAGGCAGTTATGATAGCAAAGCATCATTAATTTGACGAGTCCAAGGAGAATGATGGCATGATTTTTGGTCCCATTAGTCATTTCCTCCATAACTTCCATAACTGTCCTAACAGGTACAGCTCAGAACTCGAGTAGGTGAATTGATGTGGAATGCATCGAACGAGAAGCCCATGTGATCGACAATATGTCTATCTACTATCAAGTAATTGCATATAGGATGGGAACATACCTATAAATATGAGTCTTGATCGACAAGAATTATTTTACGTGCACAAAGAGCAAGAGAGAAAAACAAAACTATGAGTAAGAGATTCGAAACTCATGGTTATTGAGATTTCCAGTGCCAGTGAGCAGTCAGACATTACCCTTGCATGGCCATGCCCAATTCTTGAATATATTACATCACTAGAGGTACAACAGAAAGAATAAGAACTGGAAACGATGGCACGACCAAGACAACAAACAGTTCCTACAGTTGGTTTGACCCATGTTCCAGCCTCTGGTTTGAGCCCTGTGCCAAACACTACTACATTTTGATCCAAAATCCGACGGAAAAATTCGATGGCGCATGGATTTCTCTTTTTAAACTTACCAAAAATCACAATAATACATTTTTTTTTGTAAATGTGGCCACAAGTGTCGGTGAAGCGACGGCTATTCTCATAACCGTCGCTTAAGCGACAGCGCATTAGTAAGCATCGCTTAAGTGATGGAGCCTCCATCGCATATCCGACGCTTAGGGTCATTTCCTATAGTTGTCTTTATTTGGTTATATGCCTCTTAGGAAAACACATGGTTTTTAGTACATGGTCCCATCCCACACATGATTATATAATATTCGTTGATGGTATAAAATACATTGCATCCAACCGCAGGATTATTTTGGGTTTTTGCTTATATTGTTAAATCGACATCACGAGAAGCTCTGGGTGCAACAGAGAAGTGCTATATATGAGATTTATAATGGGAATGGGAGGGGTTTCTGCCCTTTGTCCGCAGAGAAGGGTTGGGATTTCAGATGGTGGGAAGCATTCTTCAAGGGTTTACATAGGCATCACTATGCAGGATTCGTTCAAGGGGGGCTCGGATATAAAGCACCGGTGCTGGATCTTATCAGAGAGGGTTTTTCATCTTGTTATGTTCAGTATGCTAGCTATTTTCATTGTGTCCCTGTTATTGGTACATGGCACCAGGGTTGTTCTATTAAGGGCCAACAATCTAGGCAGGCAGTGCTTTGAGACCTCAATTGCAGACAAGGACAGTCTGAAGAGGTTTAGGATTGAGATGGTGACTTGCTCGGATGAGTCTGGGACCATTCCTGCAAGGTCCTTTTAGGGGCTTATGAAATTGGTTGAGCCCAACAAAAGAAGCTATGCTAACAGACATCGGTATGATTTTATTGATGAGAGCAATATTGTTGATAAGAACAGCCCCCCCAGCTGGAGTAAGATCCTGGCAATTCGAAAGAATCTGCCCAAGTATGATTGGATCTTCTGGAACGATGCGGTATGCCTTGCTCCATACAATGACCCCTCTCTCCAATATAAGGGATCATTTATCTGTATAAGAAAATAGTAGGTTGTAACTGGTTCTACATGATGTTTTGAAATTGTTATTTTTTGGGTTATTGGGTAATTCTTCCATTTCTTAGGAGTTTACATGCTCATCATGTTTGGTCTATTCAGGTTTTTTATTTATAATAGTTTTTTGTAAATTGGATCATAACCCTTTCCCTATCTATTCCAAAAGGAAATGAAATGAGTAGGAGTAGGAATAGGAAAAAGTAAATATGAGTAGGAGTAGATCCTTTTAATGTTATGGGCCAAATATTTCTACAACCAAATTACATCGAGTAATGGAAATTTTGTTGATTGCATTTAGTAATACACTTCTCTTTTTCTGTTCTTGAAGGTGAAGCTATCCAACCCAAATGCAGAGCTGCGACTACTTGAGGTCTTTTACCACAAAATTTACAAGGTCAGACTTGGGGGCTTCTTTTTTTAACTCTGCAATCTGTGTTTGATTCTTACAAGGCCCACTTTAATCATTTGTATGAGATATGTGATTGACCTGTGCAGATTTTTCCTATAAATGAAAAGATTGAGAACGTAAATGACCAGTATTCTTTGTTATTCATAGTTGAAGATGGGTGGGAAATAGGCTTGTTCCTAGTTTCATTCTAAAGTTGTCTTGTCTATAGGTCCATATATGGATGTCAAAATGTTGAATTACATCAAGGAATAACACATAACACTCCTTTTCACCTGGAAAGAATTGACCAGAGATGTTTTGCAGTATCCTACACAATATCCAATCGCAATTGTAATGCTATAAACTTCACTTTTTAAACATGACAACAAGGAAAATCCCATTGGAAAATACCCATATTGGTGCAAGTTTTGCACATGGATTTCTTGGTACAAACATGGTATTGTTAGCATAGAATCCTCTTGCAGTGAGAAGCTGGTTCTTGGCACAAACATGGTATTGTTAGCATAGAATCCTATTACTTCTGAATAGAAGCTAGTTCTTGAAATGGAACAATCCAATAGGCATGCCATGTATAGAGGAGCACAAAAAAAAATCAATATCATCTGCAGAAAGAACTTACAAGATAACATATATATATCATGGAAGCCAAAAGATGCCACTAGCAGAAAATAATCTCCTAACAGTCGAGCTTGATGCCTCAGATGAGCCTGCTTTCCACATTTATCGGTATTATAACCCAACCTCTGTTTGCATGCCTAGTTGGATAGGTAACACTGCAGCCAGTCACAATATATTGATCTTTGAATACTACCTGCTGGAAGGGAAGAGAAAATATCTCATGATCATTCTGTTTAGTTCTCGAGTTTAGATCATTTTACAATTCATGAAAAACACATATTTTATAACTGGCAAAATGCCCCAAACAATGTACGTGTTATGAATGTTCATGGTCACAGGTTGGACAAGTCAGATCCATTGTTTCACAACTGATTAGCAGGCCACTAGACAAAGGTAGAGCTTAAATATACCATCACCATAGATCTGTAAACAAACCAGGCATCAACTTTATTGTTGCATTCATTTGGAGAATTTGTTAAAAATTTGCATGGCATAGTACAAGCAAGCAGCTACTAAGCTGTAGCTTAAATAGGCAAATTAGTATGAATTAGAGAATAAGACCTTTTATAGTTTTCCCCCACAATAACATTCTGTCTCTTAACACATTTCCCTCAGTTTGCAATCAATGGAGGAACTCTTGAATAATTTTACTAAAAGGATAATAGCATTCTGAGGACTCTAACAAGACACTATCTGGCAGAAATAAAACACTAGTAGCCTGGCTAGAGGTATCTATTGCAACTTGCAAGAGAGAATCCTCTCAATTCAAAACTGCATCTGTCATTTGACGTTAGCATTGTATTTAAACAACCTACCACATAACTAATACCCTAGTTACTTGTAATTCACTTCTCATCATTAACATTTCCAAATGTGGCAGCTTTTGACAATGATTATGAACCTGTTTTCAAAATGGATGGATCTACTGTCGATTTAAAGGGTTGTTCCTGGTTGACCCATACTCACCATTTTGAAGGACATACCCAGAAGCACAAATCCCTTGAGAAGTAGTGGATGGCACACTAGTGCTTGCTGTAAAATTAGCAGGTGTGGAAGGCCTTAAAATGTTGCTTTGAGATATCACAGTTCCATCAAAAACTATACTTCAAGGAGAACTTCCTGTGTTGGTACCTAAGGTTAAAGTTGAAGGTAACCCGCTCATTGCAAATCCAAAAGGTGTTGAAAATGTTTGATGTTGTTGTAGATGTGTCACATTCTTCTGCTGCATATTCTCAAACTGCTGATTTTGAGATGATGCCTGCCCAGATTGTGGACTTTGCTGTCTAAGGAGTGACTGTTAAAGACATGAACACATTATCAAGGAGAGTTGAATTTGATTTCTTTTAAAATTTTAGTTTGGCTGCTATGTTTGAAGCAGGGTATTACTTTTAAACATCTATATTTAGTCACTAGTCGAATCCTGATCCCAAAGGAGGGCCCATTTGTGTGATGGATTTTGAACTGGCGATGATTTGAACTCAAAAAAAACTCCATGTTTTCTAGGCACCTGTGTTAGCACCATGGCTTGGGAGGCCCTTACTTTCTGCTAACAAAATTTTGAATATCACGGTCATTCTGTTTATTTAGTATGTTCCATCAGATTGACATAAATTATACCTTGAGCCTTCCATTTCCTCAGACTAAATGTTTGGGCATTAACATATGGCTAATGAAATCGACCAAGAACTAAGGGTGTCAGAACTCTATAGAATACATGATAACCAATAGTTTGTATACTAAATAAAAAGCAATTGTTGATTATTTGTTGCATCACTTCGGAGGTAATCTGGCTAGAGCCAGCTGATCAACTCTGCAAGGACAACATCAAAAGTGGAAAAATAGAGATCTTGCTATGTTTAAAGTTTTAAACTTTAACTTGACCATTTGTTTCACTTTACTTTTCATGATTCATGGTGTAGACGTTAGGAAATGAATGGCCATGATGTGAGATACTCAATCCATAGGCTAATGTTGGGAACTAGAAATGGGTCCTCAGTGTTCCCCAAATAAAACTTAAGAAAAATGACTTTACTAGGATCCGTTCTCAGGCATTCCACCATATCAGTTTCACTTGTAAGTAGATGCTCTTTAATAGATAAGTTAACCTCCTTGCTTGAGTTCATTTCTTTTACCAGGATTTCCATGTTCTTCAGCAAAAATAGATCACTATACATACATCTCTCTTCTATAGAGGGAATTAAATTATTGAATAGGATTCTACATTTATCATGTATACCCTCAAATAGCCTGTCAAAATTTATGGTCATTATGACCTCAAGCAAACTATTGAAAAATTCTGCATCAACCTCAATTCCCCCTAACGCATCTCTTGCTCTAAAAAATTGCTCAATTGTATACAAAAATCCCTCAACGGAGAGGGTAGAAAATACCACAGCTGCACTCCCTGGATGAACATGTGATGGGAAACTATGCAACGAGGAGCTCAGAAAAAATTTGTTCAGGTTCCCTGTGTTTTCTTTGCTCACAATTCCTCTAAACTTTGTCAGAGTTCCAAGTATAGACTCTATAAGCTTAAAGCTAGCTCCTATCTTCCCCAACAGCTCTTCCTACTTTGACTTGTCATAACCTGCTTGAAGCAGTAAATTTAGTGAAAACAGTGCATCATCTTCACATTCTTTTCCATCAAGAACAAAAAGCACAGCTTTTCGCAGTGCCCCGACATGCATGCTCAAAAGGGATGTCAATATTTTCAGCAAAATGCTTGATTGCCCATCCTTCAATACACAAAAAACTAATTGCTCACAAAGTGTGAGTAATGAAGTATCTTTAGATGTCTGCTCTATCGAAAATGTGTCCCCTCTTGAAACTGGGATCTTTCTCAGAGACACTTTCCACAGACCTGCCTAGAGCAATGATAAAATTAAAGACAGCCATGCACTATGCCTTAAGAATAACCAACCCCTTTCCTTCACACTATGCTCTTTGTATAATGTTTGAAGCTGAGAGAGTATATCTAGAATGATATTTTCCAGCTGTGATAGCTCCCCTGTATGGCCAAAATGAACATTATGGCACAGAATTTTGCTAAAACTTATGAAGTATTCAATTTCAAGCAACTTGTCTCTGCCCAATTCAGGACTCCATGGCAAAGCACCAGCTTCCTTAACATCAATATCTGATAGAGTGATCCAGCCAAGTACAAAACAATATCTTTCAAGTATAATCTCATGCACTTGGGAAGCTTCCCTATTCTGCCACACTTCCAAAATGCGACAAACAACAGAATAGAGATCAGACCAATTTAAACCCAGATCTTGAAGAACTTTGTGTTCTACAATACG
>LPNX010523266.1:873295-916952 GCA_001517045.1 Pseudotsuga menziesii | reverse complement strand
CAAACTTCTTGGATATTTAAGCACCCTGAATATGTAGCTTTCACTTTCTCAACAATAAAACCAGCATAGCCTTTGCAGATTTTGAGTCTTAAGGAGTCATCTACCAAACTGGACCCTATGGATGTCCTTATAATAAGAATGCGAGCTACAAGAACAAGAGCATCATCAGTATAAGAAAACCTCCCATCCTCTACCTTTAGAACTTGATTTACTAGGTGTTCTTCAAGTTCGATGGATAAAATTGTTTTTTCAGGAGTGCTTTGAACTCCTCCTAAGAAGCCAATGGGGATTTATTTTGTTGTTTTGAGGGATACATGTAGCTCTCCCACCATACTAATGCATGGGTACTATTTTTCAGCATAGGAAAGTATGCTTTTTTCTTGTCTTTGTATCCTTGGATACTGAAATATCAAATATACCTCTATTTTCCTAAACGACTCATTGAGATTTTCAGCACCAACGTGTCCATCATAGGTTGGTATATTGATCTTGGCTTCTAATTTGAATGGTGCAATAGAAGGTTAAGAAGAATCCATGCCATTAATGGAGGTCTCATGCCTCTTACCTTTGGTGTCCTCCTGGTCAGGATTCTCTTCTTCATTCCTGGAGGCTGCAACAATTCCTCTTTCTTAGCCATTGTCTTCATGAGATAGGTCATCATCTCTCTTGGGTCTTAGCACAACAATACTTCACTCCAACAAGGAAACCTGACCTCTGGGTCCTCTTGGCATTTCCTTACATGGGGAGACCCTTCATTTTTTGCTGTTCATGTCTTCCAACTTTTTCTAAAGTGGTTCTATGCTCTTTTCATACCCACTCCTGGATTTACTATACAGGATTTATTTCCAAGTAATTTTGAATGTGGCCTTGATACCAACTTGATCTGAAATTATAGAGACTGAATTTTGGTGATCATTTCATATTTGATCTCTCTTGGATATAGGTGGGCTATCATTTCATCTCAGTTGAAAGACAAAACAAGCAGACAGTGCAGGAGAAGGTGAAAATAGTGATTCTTACTCAAATGCAGCTTTGGAGATAAATTTCGATTAGGCTAGTTAGCATTGGTCTTTAATTAAGCATCGAGGTGTTGATCGCTTGAGTGATATGCTGGTGCATTACAATCAGGTCTGAGAAAATTTGATAGGCTTTCATCAATCTGAAGATGAAATGTTATACATCTTGAGATTGTAGGGATTTTCTGTCATTCTTCTACTTAATAGTATGAGTCAAAATTTGTGGTGTTCACTGGTTTTAGTGGCTCATATATTGCTTCACTTTATCTCACTGTTAAGATATTAATGTGGTTTTTGGGAAGATTTCTGATATCTTGTATTATGAAGTACTGGATATACCGCTTTCAGAGCTGCAAGGATTGAAATATTTAAAGGTTACATTTCACCATGCAATGAAAGACGAGGTGAAAATAGTTTGACTCTCGACCAAATTTAATGTAGATCCTTTTAATGTATTCTCTTGGGATATATCAATGGTTGTAAATCATGCCATGATGGTAGATCCTTGTTCGCATTGGTAGTCAATCTGGTTCTCAAGTCAGTGTCCCATTGTTAGAAGATCAGCTGGCCTGAGTAGTAAAATAAAATAAAACATGGCATATAATTGAACATGATGATGGAAATTTTTAAAGTTGGATGCAGTATGGGACCATGGGTGCAGTTTCAGGCACCTTGAAGGAAAATATGGAAGTCTAATATTGTGATAAGTTGATAACTTTGGCATGTTTTGAAGGGTGTATAGAAATTGGAATGGCCATTAACAATAAGCCTCAACATCAGCACCTCACTTTTTTTATGTCATTCAACATTGAAGCTCTTTCTTGTGGAATTTGCTTAAAGTGACAAGATAACTTCTCACCTTGCAGGATACACTGTTTTGACAGTCAATATGCTTCAGCCTTTCAATGAGATTTTAGAACTGCTCCAACACAGTGAAATCTTGCAGCTGTGCTTGAGTATATGTTAAGTTTTTCCCAATTTCAGCTTCCGAGCAGAAAAAAATTATGGTGTATTTGATGATGATTGTGAATAAAGTTAAAGAGTGCATACTTTATTGTTGATACGATCTCAACCCTGCGAAAGATGATGTGAAGTCTTAGAACAGCTTATAAACTCTAATGAGAAAGAGCTTGCAGAATAGGTTTATTTTAGAGCCTTTCACAAAATGCAAGGGCTATTTGAGGTTTGAATATATAAAGAACCTGCTATTCGAGGACACTGTTTCGTGATACTTTGTGGGAAACTTGTATCATAATTAGGCTATTGGAAAGTAATTTTACAAGTTAATGGTTTGTATTTGATAATGTTGGGAACAGTTTAGTGTATTATAGTCTAGTAAATGAACTATAAGGATAAGAAGAGAACGGATGAAATTGGGTAGTTTAATGAATGGAATGACAAACAGTATTTAAGGGCTGTGGAATTGATGGTCTTACTGAAGGTCATGGCATCCCTTTAGTGGGCTTGGTTACACCCATTAGTAGATTTATCCTTCTTGTTTGCTAAGAGTTGTACCTGTGGAATGATTTGCTCATGGTACAAATAGCTAGATCTATCTATTTTGTTTATAGGAGTCCGCTCCATCAATATCTCATCTTATCTATTATTATGTCTATTATCTAGAACATGTTGGTATCCTTTTAATTTATGGTTTTTATGCAAAATGTTTATGAGCACTTCAAGATTCAGGTTGTAATTTATTTGGTGTTATGCCGTCATTTGTTTGTTATGTATTGCAGATTAGACAGTTAACTGAATGCTCATCTTGAACAGTTTTCATTGTTTTCCTTTTGTGCTCAAGATTATTGATTTTTTTATATTTTCCTTGTAGAGGTTGCTTCAGAAATTATGATGTGTTTTCTTATGTATTCACCTTGTTGATGTGCAAATACCTTAGTCACTAACTGTTGCATTGTTCCTTATTTTGTCAGTTGCAATAACTTATATGTTTGATAGAATTTTCATTTCTCAAGGATCATTGACTTGTGAATTGGGATTGTATCCTAAGAATGACCATCTCTGATATTTAAGTATGGCAACTTATAAACACCTTTTTTTTCTGTGCTATTGTAATTTTTTTGCTATCTTATGTAGTTTCTAGGACATATTTCAAAGCTTCATGCATGTAAGCATTAAATATAATTAGGTGTTTGACATTTTCTTTTCTTGTTGTACAGGTAGACTATATTTAGATCAAAGCACGAACGCTACTCAAAGTGCCTGGGTATAAATCCCCAGTGGAGTTTGGTGTTCTAACATATTTTGCTTATCCTCTACAAAATCCTTTAGAGAAGGATATGGGGGAGATTGTTGTAGCAACAACAAGGCCTGAAACAATGCTAGGGGACACTGCAATTGCAGTTCACCCTGAAGATCAGAGGTATATGCATTTGCATAATAAGTTTGTCGTTCACCCTTTCAATGGAAGAAAACTTCCTATCATCTGTGATGTAGAGCTTATTGATCCAAAATTTGGAACTGGTGCTGTTAAGGCAATGCACTATGATTTTACGGCTATGGATGGTTGTTCCTCAAGGGGAAAGTCCTGTCTTTATTTTCCTGTGTTTTGTTTCCCAGTAGTTGTTCGTAGCGTAATTTTGATTTTTCCAATAGAAGTTTCCATGATTGTTTTCTTTCCATTTAGCTAAGCCATGGTATGCAATTGAAAGGCCCAATTATAACTTTATATTTCCTTTGATATCTTTGGCAGATAACTCCAGCTCATGATCCAAATGATTTTCTTGTGGGGAAGCGCCACAATTTGGAATTCATTAACATATTTAGTGATGATGGTATGATTAATAGCAATGGGGGAAGGGAGTTTGAAGGATTGAAGCGCTTTGATGCTCGAGTTGATGTGATTGAAGCTTTGAAAAGCAAGGTCAGTTTCACAATTTCTTGTCAAAATAAATGTACAGGGTTTTTACAGAGGTGCTGAAAAATTAAAGTTTTGGTTCTTGAATAAAGAGACTTTGTAACCGCTGGTACTGATGCTTATGTTTTCTATCTACAGGGCCTTTACAGAGGTGCTGAAAACAATGAGATGCGCCTTGGCACATGTTCTCGAAGTGATGATATTGTAGAACCTATGGTAAAGCCACAATGGTTCGTCAACTCCAATGATATGGGAAGACAAGCCTGTGAAGCAGTGGAGGATGGAAGACTTGAGATTATTCTTGGCATTTGTATTTTTTTTTTTTAAATAGTTATAGCCATCGCTTAAGCGACGACATTTCAATGATTTTTTTTTTAAATTTCCATACCGTCATCGCTTAACCGACGCCTAACTTTTCATAATCCTGTAGGTGATTTTTTTTTTATAAATTCGATACCGTCGCTTACCCGACATTTAATTTTCATAATCCGTCGGATAGCCATCGCTTAAGCGACGCGTGTTTAAAGTTTAATATGAATTAGATGTCAGATAACCGACGATTTACATTTAACCAACGGTAAACTGCGCTGTCGCTTAACCGACGGATTGGAAAGATGTCGGATAATCGACGAAAATCCACCGACGCTTAAAAAAAATCATAGTGTCGTACATGCGACAGGGAAGTGTCGAAAATCCGACAATATGGCCGTTGGAGTTTTGGTCGAAATGTAGTAGTGAAACCCCGTTCAGAATCCATACGTGAATCCACCCATTTTAGGTCCATGACCATTTGTGTCACGTGCAAAGGTTCCAGAATCATCAAGTCTAAAGATATATAAGAAGCGTAAGTCTAAGGTCGTTGCGGATATGCCTGTTGAGGACATATCTGAGGAGGACGTACCAGAGTCGCCACCATGCCAAGACATCGGTGTCACCATAGAAGAGAAAAACTTGTTACCACAATATGTTTGACCCAGGAGAGAAGAGGTGGCAAAAGTGAAGCTTCCAATGAAAGCACGCTCTTTGTTAGAGACACCCCAGATCCCTCCTAGTGTGCCCCTATTGATGGATATACTACCGAAGCTCGCCAAGCTACAGTTCAAGGATATGGATACACACAAGTAGATAGACTTAGAGAGGAAGAATTACATGTTCACACTTCCACCTATGTCACCTGAGCCCCAGATCGTAGTGTCATTTGAGTGGATCAGCAGTGTAGATATCGCAGGCTTGTTAAACTTGTTTCTCATGCCGCACTTTAGTCGAAGCATGCAAGTAAGTACATATGTAAGGAAGCTCCTTGTTTGTTTTCATGGAGGGTATTTATGGCTTGATCGAGATTACCCTGTCGACATTGAGATCATCTCATCGATAACAAGCCTTCCGGAGCAAGGACACGACCCTGCACCGTATTTGTGTCCAAATAGAGATACAACAAAAATGAAGAAGAAATATTACCTACAGTGCGCAAGTAGGGGATTCCTAATTTCCCCTATAGCTAACAACAAGGTGAGCTTCATCATGAAAAATCCTATATTGCAAGATGTTGTGCAAGCTGTGGCCCACTGAGTGCACCACGAGAACAATAGAACTTACAGAGAAGTGCGCAGTGGACGTAATATTCAACTGGTTACAATACTTGTTGAATGAACTGCTAGAGGATGCAGAGCAAGCGTAGGAGGATGAAAATGCTAAGTTCCACTACTCCTGGCTTCCCATATTAATTTATTTCATTCTTTGGTCAAAACCACCCGACTACCAGCTGCTAGGTGTCCCAATGCTTTTCCTTGATGCAAAGTATCAGAACCTCTAGGAGGAAAAGGATGACAAGATCCGGCAGAAAGACAATAACATAGATTTATTTCTTCAATCTGAGGCACTACGCAATGTAATAAATAAGATGTACAAAGTAAGAGCCGCGACAGTGAAAAAATATTGCATTTTCATAAACTTCTAGGCTGGTGTCCATAGCATAATCATAAAACCATGGTAGGAACGCCAAAAGAAAGCGCTACCGACATAGTTCATGATCAACGATGCGGATGTAGACACGGCCATCCAGGAGTGGCCTGTGGAATGGCACATCCATTTCAATGTATAGATGGACCAAGGAGGAAACCAAGGAGGAAATGGCCAAGGCGAGGGCCAAGGAAATGGCCAAGGGAATGGTCAAGGCAATGACCAAGGGAATGGTCAAGGCAATGACCAAGATGATGGACAAGGAAATGATAGTGACGATGGGAAAGACAACCATTCACTAAGCTCTGATGATGATGACAATGAGCACAACAATAATGATGACGATGACTCTGAAGACATGTCTACTAATGAGGATGTGTAGAAGGGCCGCAAAGAGGTGTGAAACACAGAGTAACATCAGTCGTGGCACAAAAAGTGAAAAGCTGAAAAGATGGCTAACACTGTCAATTTAGTTGAGGAGGACATAATATTTCTTTCGAAAGAAATTGCAGAGGTCACAAATTCAGTCTGAAGGGCCTAAGTAAGAAGCAATTGTGCCTAATTGACAAGCTAGTGGAACACATCAATATGCTAACTGAGGCTATCAATGATTTTAAAAGTATACTCGAGGCTGAAACTTATAGTGTGGATCCTAATGGCATGCTATTAACACCGCTACTATTGTCTCCAATAAAGGCGGACATATAGGATAAAGCAATGAAGATGGGGACACCTAAGTTTGATAGTGTTGTCCATGAATTTGGGACACTATTCATAGATTTCTCCAAGCTCGCGATGGAAGAGGTATATGTGGTGTAGCATGTGGCTACAACCAAATAAAGAATCCAAGAGAATACTCTTGCCTATCAGAATACCAAGCAGAAAAGGAAGGAGAAATACCACAAGGCCCTCCTTTGAGAAAAAGAGTAGGAAATTGAGGCGTGAGAACAGAGCCGGCTTACACTTGTTGAAGCCATCAAGGAAGTAGTTGTAGAGTTTCCCTTGGAAGAAGGCCAAGAATATGCTGATATGGCCACTAAGGTAGCACTCTTGTCCCAGATTTCTACAGACCTAAGGAGACAGGTCAAGGAGTTAAAGGAGCGAAACACACCAAGCACGCCTCTTGAGGTGCTTGACGAACACAGCAAAACAGGGTCTGAGGATATTGAAAGAATAAGACAAGGAGAAAAACTCAGCACTCAGGAAGTTCAATCCATTTCTGCGATGTGGGAAGTGATTCTGGAGGATGAGACCATGGAGAAGATCAATGAAGATGTGGGCCAAACTGATTTGAAAATCACCACGGTAAAGGCAGACATGAAGAAGCTGACGATCAAAGAAAGGATCACAAAGGTCACAGAGTTGAAGCAGCTACAGTAGGAAGTGAAAACTCTACGTGACTAGGAGTAGAAAAGGAATTGAGGTGACAGAACATCAATCGGAAGCAGAAAGAGTCACAAGGATTATTCATCCTGTATAGTAAAATCTACAATATATCACTCAGTCATTGGAAGAGGGACCATCGTAACATATCATCTCTGAACGCGTGGAACATTTGGAAATCTGGGAAATCTGATATGAGCTCAGTAAAGATTAACGATTTCTTTGATTTCCCCAAAACGAATGTTGGTCCTCATTTTTTCACCATTTTCGGGATAAATATTTTACATATTAACACATTTTTTGTTACCTTTTGATGTCTTTATGTAAAATATTCCTCGCTTTTGTTGGGTAAGTCCTCCAATTTTCCAAACTCAGTTCCTTTTGGCCTCTGGTAATAGTTTCTCTTAAGAAGACTCCACTCATTCCTCAAGCCACCACTTGGACATGGATGTGTTTCATCTTCCAAATTCTAATCATTCATCCAACAAACCTTCAAGTGTCATGGATCTCCTATTTTGATATGGTTTTCAAATTCTCTATGATCTAACGTCACGTGCATTTGTTTAAAAGTGCTCATTGCTTTTTCCCCAGGTTGCGATGGAGTTTTGTATATCATGGATCCACATTTGTATGGTCGTGGCTATGCTCAAATTTTCATCTGTATGACATAGATCTACGTTGTATGTCTGGTATCTATGTCCAAGTTTGAGTCCTCTATCACATGGATGTACGATGTATTCTAGTAGCCATGCTTGTTTATTCCACTCATGGATCTGCCTTGTATTGGTCTGTAGCTATGAGTTTGGTTACTTGTGTCTATGAGTCAACATACTAATGTACTACAGATGCCTACTTGACTGCATACTCCAATCGAGCTGACATTTTCATCTCCTGGTGACAACTTGTTCTCAAAGCTACTAACACCAAATCCCCATCAGCGGTTTTGAAGAGAAAGTGTGGTACTTGATTTTTCACACCAGAATTGGTGAGAGCAGCTACAAGCATGACTGAAAGCTCTTGGATTTTAAAATATGAACCAAATAATATCAGATCAGAAAGTGAATCAGATCTAAATAGGTTCAAAACATATCCAAAACTATGAAATGGAATCAAATCCCCAGCAACAGTTTTGTAGGAGACTTGCGGTACTTGTTTCTTCACACCGTTGATGAGAACAGCTACAAGCAATACTGAAAGATTATGAATTTGATATATTAAACCAAGAAATATCAAATCAGATCTAAATAAGATCATATCAGATCCAATAAGGTTAATATCAGATTCAAATAAATGGTTAACCAAGACGGTGGATGCACAACTTTCTTCTTCTTCAAAATTCTGATCACGTCTCCATTGGTTCTGTGTATAAATTTTGGGTTTGTAAATTAAATAATGGTTTGGGCCTTTCAGACATGGGCTGCACCATTGCTTGCAATGGTGCCATAGCCCATTGGCATGCTCGAAAGAATTTATTTTTTCTTTGGAAACGATTGAGTGGAGACTCTACGATTTTTCCTTACTGTGTAATGATATTTATCCCCTGCGTATTTAATAAAGGACTCATGTCATTTTTTCTTGCTGTGTTTGTAAAATAATGTGCTAAGTTATTGTTTAGTAGTTTGGTTTAGACACAGGCATTCGCCTTCAACTAAAGTCTGAGCATTATGTATATTTTGATGGCTGTATTATTTGGACAGCATGGATGGTTGAGAGGCCAAGCCCATGAATGGATTGAGCCTACCCCATTGTGGTTGCAATAGATCTGTGATATTATTTCATCTTTTTCTTATCCTGAATTAGATAGTGTAGCCTAGGGTTAAAATGGTAGCAACCGTGTATTAGATTTAAAAGTTGGCCGAGGCCATGACTTATGTGCGCGTTGTGCATTAGTGGGTTTCGTAGAGGCCAGGGTTTATAGACCCTCGATGGCGTTGTTTGTTTAATTATAAATGGACTCTGTATTTATCTTTTAATGGGACTAATTGGTTGGGGTTTACATCAAATCGTATGCAGGTTGTGGTCTATAAGTGACTAGTTATGGTTGTGATCAATGTAATGCAGGAATTTTGCAACTAGGTATGGGCTGAAATTAATGTAATGAAATATATTTTGTAGCTACTTGAGTCTGTAATAACTGATCTGTACTCGGTCGACCCTGTGCGGTACTGTAAACACTATAAATAGGAAGAACCCTCTTTGTATAAGGGTTAGTTTCAAGAAATAGTTTCAAGTTAGATTTTAGTTAGATTCAGAAGGATTGTAGTAGTTAATTGATTACTTAGATAGAAGTATGTTAGTAGAAGGTTGTTGAGCCACAGATTTGCAGCTGAG
The DNA here is from genome assembly GCA_001517045.1 of Pseudotsuga menziesii. Classification (NCBI taxonomy): domain Eukaryota; kingdom Viridiplantae; phylum Streptophyta; class Pinopsida; order Pinales; family Pinaceae; genus Pseudotsuga; species Pseudotsuga menziesii. The sequence goes on along the minus strand of LPNX010523266.1, from coordinate 907,388 downwards.
TGCACAGACCCTTTTGGAGGAGTTGATATGCAGCTAAGTGCACAGATAGTAGAGTAGAAGAGTTGATCCAGGATGTGTGTGGATCAGTAGGAGTAGATAGAAGCAATAAACTAGAGAGCATGAGAGAAAGAAGAGTCTGAGATAAAACAAATATCTTAAGAATATTCTATAAGTCACAGACAGCAAGGTGCTACCTATATTTCTCATGCCAGATGAAGAGCACCTTGGTTCTTTTTCCTAGATGGGTTTCCACGTTATTTCCTGTGTTAATGAATGATTGAATGTTGTGTTGAATGTTAACTGTTAATGATGAATGTTTATTAACTCACATTATTTAGGGTTATTGTTTGAATGAATTTCACTATTTTCGCCTTTCACACACCTCGGTCACATGGCAAAAATCTTCAAGCCACTCGGTGTGTCCTTGGGGGCAAGTCTCGAGTCAAGGCTGTCACCTTGTTCTTGACTCCTCCGTTTAGGCTCAACTCCTAATGAAGCCAAGGGGGGTAGACCCTATTAAGTTACTAAGGATAATTACTTAGTGTGGTGATTTTAAACTGAATGGGTTACTTAGGAGTTTGAAATTTAACTATAGACAATCAAAGATGACAAGATACAAAAAATGAACACACGAAAGCACAATGCTGAGACATAATATTTATATAAAGCAAGAAAATAACCAGTGCCTTAGAATGGAGTCAAAAAATAAGATCAATGTACTTGCATGTCCTTGGAGTGAATGTTTTGTGATTTCCTCTTGGTTCGTTTTAAGTTAAATTTGAAGTGTGAGTTGATTAAAGTTAGGCGAAAGGGTGGACTCCAAATATACCCGAGAGTACTTGGAGTATGTCCAAAACTAAACCTTCACGGCTACCCGCAAGGAATATGTGGGCTGAATGGAATCTCTGGGGCTATTGTTCATAACGCACCCATTAGGGTGTGACAGAGATCGGCGCCCTGAGGTCACTTTTTAGAAGTTCCCGCTTCCTTTGGGTATTTTGCCACCATAAAGGTTTGATCTAGGTCTTGGATTTTCACCTGTTGGTTTGTTAATTTGAGAGAGTGAGTCCTAATTATACTAGTCACTCAAGTGCTTTTGATACATCTTGACTGATCAGATGAACCGCATCCAAGTGCAGAACATACACACTGGAGTCTTGTCAATTTTAGTAAATTTTACAATGGGTGTTCTTGTTAAAGAAAACCCTCCAGGAACCTCTTTCGATCCAAGTGGATCTCAATCGGGGAATCAAGGAGGGGTTAATTTTATAATAGCTTAAAAATAAATGATGAAAATAAAACAGATCCACAATTCTAGTTTTCTAATTAGTCCTACCACGAATCTCTTTCCCCTTTCGGGTCAATCGGGAAGTCGTGGGGTAAGTATTACGATTACTTTGAAATATAAAATATGGAATATGAAATTGATAATGAAATAAATTATACTACCCTATATATTAGATCAATTCTATTTTGAAATGAAATGAGCAAAAATCAACAAAAGGACACCGATGCAAACCCCCCCAGGGGGGATGGGGAATGGGCTCAAAAGAGCCTATTCAAAAATTATTTTTTATTAACAGTGGTTACAATATCAGAGAACTGATATAATTCCTCTTGATCCTTATATGGATTGAAATCAAGATATTACAAAGTGCGAAAATTAAAAATTTTAGTCAAATGGGAGACCCCTAGGGGGATTTGAACGCTCCTGAGGCCACTTCTAAACAGCAGCTTCCTTTATTTTCTGTAAAACCTGATAAAAACCAGCAAGCATATCAGACTGAAATATGCCCAAAATCACTCTATAAGTACCTTTGGGTCAGCTCACTTTTAACCAAAAAAAGGTAAGCTCAAAACTAGTTAAAAGGGGAAAACAGGAACCAAGGAAAGTAGGCTTTCCTTGGGATATTGGCTTGAATTTTGGGAAGCCAATAATATGTGCACTTTTATTGCAGAATATGAAATTTTAATGTACAGAAAACAGAAATCAAATGCATGCAAGCTACAAATTTTCTTTAAAATTACATGCAAAAAGGACGATTTCCCTAAATCTAGATCTAGAAAGCTTATGAAACCTTTTAAGAGAAATATCTAGCCTATGGGATTTGAGAGAGTAGATATATGTTGAAATTACTTTTAATATGATATGTCTAAACAAAATCAAAGCTGTGAATAAAGTAACCGGGTAAAAGAGTTGATCTTGAGGGAGGAAGAGGAGGAGAGAAATGTTGGTTTCCTTGAAGATCCACAGTGGAGATTTCAGGTGGAATTTCGAGGGACTATTGCCTTTGGAAGGTTTTGGAGAGATTGAAGAAGCAAACTAGATCAGCATCCTCTCCAATGTAGGAACCTGCAGCTCAACTGAAATCAAGAAACTTACCGAAAAACTTGTGAGATCCGATTAGTATATACACAGAGATTCAAAATAACATGCATATAAGCTTATAGGACATGCTGAATCTAGATCTATAAACATGCATCAAAGGAAAGAGATGGCCAATAAACTTATTGAAAAGCACATTTCCTATCAAGATTATAATAAGCTTATTATCAATCTTAACAACGGATCTACAAGCAATTAGCAAATCATGAACACAGATACAGGTTACCTCAGTAAAATAATGGCAATCATCATCCACACATACAATGGCACAACACCTTCTTGCCTCCAAATCTTCTCTTTATTTCAAATGAACAATAACAATAGTACAATAGAAACAGCACCTCAATCCCAATTCTAACTAGCTTGGAAGAGGTTGCTATGCTTGGATATATACAAAAACCAGGAGATCCATCCCAGGGGGGCACAAATCCCAAGGAGATAAACCAAATATGCTGATGGAGAGTCCATCAATGCCTGGTCTGTGTCTAACTGATCCAGATCTGAGTCTCACTGAGTGCAATTTTCAATCGGAGAGCTGATCCGACTGACACCTCAACCTGTTGACTGAAGCATCCACCAAAACTCATCCAGATGAGCCAAAAACGTGTGGAGGAGAGAGGGAGGGTGAAATTCCCCATAAAGGATGCTGAAGATCAACTCTGGATCTGATTTGATCACCTCCTTCAGTCAAGGATTTGTTAGATCCAGCCAATCTACTTCAAATCTGACTGATTTCAATCAAATCGGCTGAGAATCCACTGATCTATGATTTTGGATTTGCTCCATTATTCATCAATTTATTAATTAAAATAATCAATAATTGATTTTTGGGGATTTCTTACTTGAGTGATGGAAAATCACTAAAAACTAGGAAATAGTGGGTCCATGGGTTTACATGGTGCTCTTAGCTTGAAAATGAGCACCTACATGACTGAAACTGATTATTTGGCCCACTTTTATTACAAAATAAATTTTTCCAATTAAACTATTAAAAAATAGCCTAAGTTTTGGAAAAATTAAATTTTTAATAAAAAACACTGAAAAAACTAAAAAATTGAAAAATTGAAAAAACCTAGGGGGACTTAGACATGTTCATATGACTCGACCATGATGTCTAGCATGTTTATACATTGACACATAAACTCTAATAACCTCAATAGGCCTAAATGCCAAGCCGACCACCCCAAATTTGGAGGTATCGAGTGAAAAACTCAGAAATTATCAGTCGTTTATTCAACAACCAATAATAACCAAGGGAAAAAACACCATAGGCTGATCGGATTGACAAATAAATTCTAAGAGACCGAGTCTTTTACAGACACTATCATGCTAGAACATTTATTACAACTCCCCCATGGGGTATGAACATGTGATATAGTACAACAAGCACTTCCCAGAAGTACTTCCACATGTCTTCTGAAGTCCGAACAAGTTAACCCTATCCGGTTCACCAGGCTCACCTGATAAAAAACCACTAAGTATAACTCAGGTGGTAATAGTCACAATACTGATAAGCAATGAATGAATGGATATCTAAGAATTGTCAAGCATTGTGTATTATTTCATGTTTAAACATTCTTAAGTCACGATATAATTTGCATCATAGTCATTTAATTTAAAGGAATCAGTTATGTTGCACTATTGCACCAGTTGTTAACGTTGTTAAGGATAAAGTGGTGTAGCATGTTGTTTGTGACGCGTTGTTCCGCCTCTGTCAAGCAGTGAAAAAATCCAACCCTCCATCTCTGTCGAGCACCTTGGTCATGTACCAAGGGACTATACTCCCTCTCCAACTACGGAAACATGGTTCTGGAATTTACACATTAATATATCTCGGGTGAGACTGTGCCTGCCTCACGGGTGTTACCGGCTAAGCTTGCTCTATTGGGCCGATGTCTTTGTGTGTTTTGTTGGTTTTGTGTTATCGTTGAACCTGGGTCATATGAGTGGGAAATTTAGAACAACACTAGCCATGACCTTTGTCCTGCATATTGGGCTAAGCTGTGACCTCTGTGATGCTCTTGGACTGAGACTTGACATGTTAGGGATTTCTGGAATAATTTGTGACCTATGTGCTTCGTTTTTGGTTGGGTTGTGACCTATGTGTTTTTCTTGTAGCGTATCCATGACCTCCTTGTGGACTGTTAGGCTGGGCATTACCTATTTGAGTGTTGATAAGTCTAAACCGTTACCTCCCAAGCTTGGTTGTGACCTTCTTGGTTCTTCCTAAACTGAACCATGACAAGTTACTACAGGAACAAAGGACATACCTAAGAGAGAGAGAGAGAATAAATTCAATTACTATAGGTTTATTCAACCATAGTAGCAGTCAAGGTAACCCAATCGACAAGTAAGGAAACCCTAATTAATGGAGCAGTAGACCCATAAACAACAGTCCATAAAATATCAGGTAATGATGACATTCTGCACACAAAACATATCTCAGTTTGTGGCCCATAGAAATCCCATGGCTTTCTTATAGCTTAGCACACTTAAATAGTGCAACATATATATTAGTCCACTCAAGTCATAATTGTGACCTCCTAATCTGGGTTGTGATCTTAGTGGTGCTTCCTGAACTGAACCCTGACCTTCTTGGGTCTACTTGAACTAAACCGTGACCTTCTTGGGTGTACTTGAACTGAACCATGCCCTTCTTGGGGATGGTTAGAATAAATTACTGTGACCTATCTAAAAAAATATTTCTGAGTATAAGGAAGGTTTCAACTCTCCTAGTAAGTTATCTTATTTGTTTTCCTTGTACTTTGTGTTATATTTACTACTGATATTATTTATTATCTTTGTATTCTTTCAACTTTAACACATGGACCTTTGGGAGTGTCAAATTTGAAAGAGATGAAAATTATGCTTTAAACTTTAGCCTTATCTTGTCTATTTACAGCTGTGCTATTTTGTTTCTAGTATTTTTTTAATGTATTAAAATATGATCTCTTTAGTTTTATGCTTCTAACCCATTGTAATGCAAAGACTTATTTATGTTTATGGAAAAGTCGTAATAGATAAACGCTATCATACAAGGTTTATGGGTGAGCGCCTTTGTGGTTTGAGCATGTAGACTTTGAATATGAAAAACATTATTTCCACAAGGGTAGAAGATGTTTTCAATTTATTTTACCTTGTGAGACTTTGTTCATGGCATCTTATGTTATGTCCTCTAAATTTTTTATATCCTCCAAATGTTTTGTTGATTAATACATAGTTATTTAATTAGACGTGTATATGAACATGAAAAGAATAGTTATGGCCTTTGAAACTCTACTATAGTTGGCATAAGAAAGAGGGATACCATACCTGGATGTATATGGGGATTTGAATCTGGGATGCTGCCAAAGAAGAAAACTTTATTTCTTGCTTGAATGGTGGGAATGTAAACTTTGATTGTCTAAGAAGCACAAATAATTGAAGTAGGGCACGTGATGTTATTTGGATATTCTTCTCTGTTTTTATGAACTTGTAATGTATTATCTTATATATTGTTCATGTTTTCCCTTATAATGTTATTGTTGACTTTAAAATATAGACATAATTTTGGTTTTATAGATTCTTGTTTCGAGTCCTACTTCGAGGTATTTTCAAGTATTTTGGTGCAAACTTTAATTTTGGCAGGCATATAAATTTGCTATATATCTAAAGCCTGAATTTTAATACAATAACTTAGTTTTACTAAGTGTCATAGATGATCTAGTTTCTTGTAAGTTTAAGGTTTTTTGCTTAATCTAGTTTCTTGTAAGTTTTATGTGGTATGGACCTTATACGGTGATGATAAACATCCTCTTGTGATATGGGACACTTATGGAATATATACCTTGAGAGAGAATATTACAGTTTGACACCTTGGTATTCTGGGTAATAGGGTTGTGTCCCCACCTTAATGGTACACCTCAATCCTATGGGTAAAAGGGTTATTCTCCCACCTTTATTGACACACCTTGGTCTTGTTGGTGTAGGGGTTTTTTTCCCACTTTTTCATGACCCCTCTTGTTGACTCTTGATCTTCTAATGACTATTGATTGGTCCTTATGCTAGAGCCCCCTCATAGTGTGGTACCTTAACCCCCTTTTTTTTTGAGAGAGAGAGTGACCTCCTAGCATCCCCAAACAACTCATCCTGCTCAAGAAAGTTCAAAAGGGTCACAGTTTAGTCCAACCATCCCCATCAAGTTCATAAGCCAGTTCAAGAAGACCGTTTAGTAGGGATTTCGCCCTTTCTGCAGGGAGGAACAGATCCCTTCCGTCTATAGGATGGAAGGGTAGGGTTCCTGTGAGGATGAAATGAAAAAGAAATAAACCATATTAGGGCCAAGCTCCAAAACCCTGCATAAAACTGTTAGTAAAAAAAAGAGCTGCAAGAAATCGAAAGAAACTTGCAAAAAAACATGAGTAACAAACCTACAAGAAAAAATATGTTAGAAAAACTATAAGAAAAATGACAAAAAACAAAGATTATACCTTCTCTGGGTGGAAATAGGCCACCATTGCCTAGCTTTGGGAGCACCTATCAAATGGAATGGGAGCTTTGGCTCAATGGAGGAATGGAGGAGAGGGAGGGTGAATGACTTGAGAGGAAAAGGGTCTCAAGGCACTCACATGAGAAACATAATGATAGGGAGATGAGAAGTGTTTTAAGAGTGACCCCCACCCCTCTATTTATACTTTTTCTTGAGATTTTTAGGGTTTTAAGCCCTTGGTTGTAGATTTAGCCCATTTTTTGGGATTTTAGCCCCTTTCACCCAATTCCTATCTCCTTTGGGGTTTTTAAGCTCCTTTGAGGGGTTTTAACCCCTATGAGAGCTATTTTGGCTCCTTTTAGTGGTTTTTAAGCCTTTTTTAGGGTGTGGGGGTCAAATGAGGGTCGTGCATGGATGTCCTTAGGTGTTGTAGGTAATGTAGAGATCTTTGAGGTATTTTTTTGGGTTAATAGATTGCCCCCTGATGTGTGAGGGAAGGAGCTCATCATATGGCCGACGGACATCATAGGATTTTCTGGGGAGAGGTGGGGCTTCCTAGGCCGAGGCATGGTGGATTTTGGTTTTTGTATTAATATGGTTCCCATCGATGGGTGAGATACAAATAATGTGTGACATGTATATGGACGAGGTAGGCATCCCCATGCTCATAATGATGTCAAAAGAATAATGTGATCTAATATCTATAATACAAGATCTGATCATATACAACTGTGGTTACAATAGTGGTTGCCTCAATGAGAGGCTGAATACAATAATGATCTAAAGAACTGCTACATTGGACCCATGGCATTCTCATGGAATGCTATATCTTCACAACTGACAGCCTACTGGATCTAGAATGGTACATAGTTGTAGGGACCCACTGAGGAATAGTCAGAGTCTCTGTGGTACAAATATGCTACATCAATCATAAATCTATATAGAAACATTGTTGGGGCTTCTGAACACTATCTCCAATGCAACCCAGAAATTGTTGATCGGAATATTTCACCTCCTGCGGACATCAAGGTGTTCCGCTGGTTTGAATGGTTCAGATCCAGAACAAATAGATCACAAAGGCTGATAACTCTCCCTAGACACTGTAGATATCTGGAATGCAAGGCTTTGATAGTTCACCTGTGTACCTACAAAAGATTTCAACACGAAGCGAATCAAAGCAACCAGAATATGATCTACTAATCTATGCTAGTGACTAAGGAATCTAGCAATATATATCTGAAATCAAACATCAACAATATATATGGGACAGAAAATCAAATTGCATTAGAAATATGAATAATTTTACAACCAATCCTTAGTGTTGACATGCATCTCCATGAAACCAGCTCTTCATCCCCAAAAGCTCCGACTCTAGCTCTCTATGCTTTCTCCAAATGATCTTGGGCCAAGAATCAGTCCAACAGCATAACAATACCTTCCATGTTCCCCCCTCAACCATGGCTATGAGATCATATTTATAGGGATTTAATGGATAGATATGGTTGAGAAATTAGTGGGTGAGGTGGCCTCTAATATCCTAGGATGAGGGATCTCGAGCTCAACCAACCCACAACAGTAGGGATAAGGGATATCTCAAGGCTTATCATATAGAAGCTTAGAGAAGCTTCTCTTTTTCCTTTTTTACCCAGGGTACTGCGCTTCTCCTTCTATGACAAAGTAGTTCTAGTAATAAATGCCTATGGACCAAGGGAAATGGGCAGTGGCACCGCTCGTGGACAACCGATGAAAGGCGGTGCGAGCAGAGGTACCTCTTTTGGACAAAGGGTCATGCGCAGTGCTGGGAATTTGTATGACAGACTGATAAAAAATCATTTATTCTTCACTCCAGAAGCTAGGATTCAAGGCAAGTAGGTATGTCAAAGGTCTTATCACATGATGGTGACAGGATTTTGGTATAACAGGATGCCCCCCAAAGCATGAGTCTTAGAGTGATACAATAAATGAGAGCTTTGAGAACAAGTCATTGGGGGGAGATGAAAATGTTGGCTTGATCAGAGTATGTAGTCAATTAGGCATCTGTAGTACATTAGTATGTTGACTCATAGACACAAGTAACCAAACTCATAGCTTCAGACCAATACAAGGCAAATCCATGAGTGGAATAAACAAGCATGGATACTAGAATATAGCGTAGATCCATGTGATAGAGGACTCAAACTTGGACATAGCTACCAAACATACAATGTAGATCTATGTCATACAGACACAAATTTGAGCATAGCCATGACCATACAAATGTGGATCCATGCTAGATATACAAAACTCCATCGCAACTTGGGGAAAAATCAATGAGCGCTTTTAAACAAATACCTAGGGTCTTCATCTTGTCATCCACAAAGTACGATTCTATCCATGCAATTACAATGATCTGAATTCAAACATGGTAGAAACCACTTAATTACTGGCCAATGATGTGAACTATTAACAAGTGCGAGGGAGATCACCATTAATGTCAATGATTCCCAAGGTACTCTAGTACAATCTACTGAGTGCGAATAAATGTCCTGATGTCGAACACCCAGTCGATTCTATCGATAAAAGGTCAATGATGTGAATCTATGTCGAGAGCAAGATAATCTGTCATTAAGGCATATAGACCTCAAGGTACTAAATATTGTTTCTAAGACTATTTCCCGGATGATGAGCTGATGTTGACGGAAAAGTCTCATCGAAGGAGGGCCATGATGAGTCCCACATCGACAACACAAAACTCGGAACATAGTTCTGGAATGATGTGAATGTAGTAACCATATGACTAACTCAAAGATACTAACACAAAGGTTGTGTATACTATAGAGGTAATACTTCTTCAGATCGCCTTTGAACATCGGGTGGCACAACAAAATGACTTAGAAGCATGACTAGGCAGGACAGATACACAATGTGATAGTGGACAATGCATTCTTCTAAAAGACTCAAAGGATTGGCATGACTCATGAAAGTGGATCATCACGGAGATCAGCTGAATACCCAATTGACTGACATGATTGTGTAGACAAGTGCCATGTTCAAAGGTAACGACAAATAACTGCCATTATTTGCAAAATGATTCCCTTTCCCATTTCCCCCATCATGATCGATGAGTGCCTCTTTTTGGTTTTACGAGTTCAAATAGGGTAACAAACACTCGATATATCTTGTCAGAAGACAAGTCCAGTCTCATATGTTTTACAAACCTGAGAGAGTAGGTGTTCATTCCCAAAACGGGTCTCTCAATGTTTAATTTAACGAGTCCATTGAAAGAAAATTTGGTATCGTTCATGTTTAGAGAGTCTGAATGAATACAGAAGAAAACTCCATGGGGGTCCTTTTTCGTATGATTTAGTCTCTAAGGCCCGAAAAAGTATAAAGTCATACCTTAGAGAACTCTTCCAGTCATGATTGGCTGGAGAGTTCTTTTCTCGTAAATAGTCCTATCCGAACCGAGAAAGAGATAACCTACCGTCGGACAAACGAATCTTCAAATACTTTAACGAACGTGAAGAAGACAAGATCGCTCAACAATCTTTTCGTATTTAGGGAGCCTGAAAAGGGTTTAAAGAGAAATCCGTGAATTTTCTTTACACAATGTCACTTTTTATGAGCCTGGAAATATTCGGAAACAAACTCGACTATCTTTTCATGTTTAAGGAGTCTGAAAGAAGATGTGAAAGAAACTTGAACTAGACTCAGAACTTTGATACTAGATTTTAACGAGCTTGAAAAAGTGTCGTAATAAATGCTCAACGGCCTTTTCCATTTTGTGAAAGTACGAAAAAGCCATAAACAAACTTTCCAAAGCTTTTACAAAAGTCAACTTGTAGACGACTCATAAACAAGTGTTAAATGCATCCAAAATCAACATTAAGGGATTATGACAAATAGATTTTGACCAGAACATGATGTAATATCAAAACTATACTAAGTCAAACCCAAAAAATGTTTATATAAGGCAAGTAAATGGTAAAAAATCAAACATTTCATTATTTACCTCTAGCAAAGAGCACTTGGAGCATTTTTAGCCAGATCTTCCACAGCTGATACTAGGAGCTTCCACCATCTGTTTTCAGTCTTGTCAGTTGCAGGTAATAGCTAAGACCCTTATCTTTCATTTCATAGATTTTATTTTGGGATTTGGTGGGGTTTTAGGCCTATTTGGAAAGCCCTAAAATCCAATTTGCAGGCACCGTGGCTACCCCTTGTGGGATAGGCGGTACCACCCGAGAACCGTGCCAAGAATATGGTGGACAAGCAATGCCACCACCTGTCTCCAACGAGGCACAGGTGGTGCCGAATTTGGAGAATTTAAACCAATGATATAGACAAAATTTACTCATTCTTTTGATTTACAATGACTCAAGGATGATTTTGATACATACCATTGTTGTTTTTGGCAGGTCTAGGATTCCAAAATATGGTGATATGGAAGGAAATAACACATGATGATGAGGATGCTGCTGCTGAAAGGAATCCAGTTTGTATTGCCGCACTCTGGAACTATGGGATTTTAAAGTTCTTCCGGACACCAAGCATGGTGTCCCACAAGAGACTACTGGAACACATACTGAGAATGTGGAATCTAGAACAACAGTATTTCGAGGTGGGGGCACATATACTTATAGTGAAGGTAGAGGACATCTACTTCCTGACTAGCCTATCGAGATGGGGTGCCCCTATCTCACTGACATATTCCCATGGTGGGGACATTACCACCAGAGAGCTCATAGATCGACACAGTGCACCAAGTACAGGAACATCGAGGAAGAAAATCCCCATCAGGGTAGTGACAAACAGGGATCTACGGATTGCTCTGTTCACCATGCAGAGGGTGGTAAGGATATAGGGTGTACATTAGGCTTCCAGGGCACATATGTTGTATTCCCTAGAGGCTATGGCACCTACGGTGTTCAACAGGGCAGAATCATTGCTTCAATCTTCAAGGATCAGCTAACTAAATGTTGCCAAGGAGAGCTGAAGTAGTTCAGCTTTGGTTCCATCTTATCTTCTTTCTTCTTTGAGCGGGTCCCCCAGATGAGGCCCCAAGTGACTTTTCAGAGTCTGAGAGCACAGGACGCCTGCATGCTGAGGTGGGTCCAGGTCATGGCTCGCACAGGAGTGGGTAGGGGCAGATTGAAGTTCGGTGATGCATTCTTCAGGTGGATGTAGGATCAAATGATCATGGTCGAGGACTATGCCTATGCGGGCATAGATTTTATAGGTGATCGTGACCTACCACTCCCACCTAGAGGGTAGTGGGGTGATATCGGTGAGAAACAAGAAAAAATGTTTTTATGTTTTTTTTATGTTTTATATTTTTTATAAAACATAAAGGCCTGTTTGTCTTCATGCAGATGTTGGAGCAGTGAAGCCTGGAGTAGCATCTCCATAAGATAGGTGAGTCGAAGCTCACTTCATGCCACAGGGTGATGATATCATCGGGGAGCTGGAGGAGAACCTAGAGAGGTTGACACTGGACATCCCAAATGCTGACATAGATGACCTCTCACCTAGATATCAGAGATCTACAGCAAGAGTACTAGGCCGATTCAGCAGGCTACTATGCAGGGTGGCTCGAGCAGTGATGTGCTATCACGAGCACCACTACTTGATGAGACATGTATACTGAAATCTGATAGCTTCAGGATTTTTGTATGATGATTTTGCCTGAAAGCCTACGTGCTTTAGATGAGGTCTCGAGACCTATTTTTTGTAAAACTTTTTCGTATATATATATACAGAATTTTACACAGTGTTTATACATTTCAAATGGAAAAAATGCATTTTCCATGAGTTCTATGTGTCTTTAAATGTTTATTTACAATGTACCATTTTTTATTTAATGTCATGAATGGGAAATATGCCAATCTAGGATGTAATCAGCCAATGAATCAGCAACTACATTATGTTCCCTAGGGATATGCCTATATGTAATGGTTCCAAATGATCTTTCTAACAAACGTACTCTCCATAAGAGGTGGAGGAGCACCGTGTTCCTAATGGTGTAGACGTGGTTTAAATGACAAACCACAAGCTAAGAGTCCATCAAAACTACTAGATCACGGACATCCTAGGAGGCATCTTGAGTCAGAATACCGATGAATACTTCATACTCGGCGATGTTATTAGTAGCAGGACGTAAGCAAACCGCTCCTGAACTGACCAAATATTCAGCTGGGGAATAGAGAACCCAAGTAGCCAAGGCTAGATTCAAGGTGTGGTGGCAAGCACCATCAGCGAAGCCGTAGAAAGCCATCTGCATGACCAAAACACAGTATAAACAGATGCAGACACCAAAACTCAAAACCATCTTGAAGATACTGAAATTCAATCAATATACATATATACAAGATACCATCCAAGAAGACCTAGGAATAGTTCCTTTTCAGGTACAACCCATTGCGAGGTTTCCCCAAAGGGATCCCGTCATAATCAACTAACTCATAGGCTCCTTTCTCTAACACCTTGGAAATAACGAAAGGGTCATACAACATGGACTCGAACTTACCCTTTCCTAGCTTGTCATATCTCTGATCATAAGTCAAAACTAGGTCACCCTCATTGAAAACACGAGGCTGGACGGATTTATCGTACTGTGCCTTAGTGCATTTCTTATGTGCCTCATTAGCTAAGGCCGCATCTCTACAAGTCTCATCAAGGTTATTTAAGTACAAAAATCTTGCTTCCTCTGCAGAAGTGTCTAGGAGAAGTTCAACGGCAAGTTGTAAAGATGGAATCTTACATTGGATCAGTAAGACAACTTCAAGTCCATAGACAAGTTGGAATGGCATGAAATGAGTAGCATATTTCATAGAAGTTCGATAACCCAAAGAGTGTAAAAAAGAACGAGATGCCAATTGGATTTATTATCTCCAACCATCCAATGAAGCATAGTTTTCAAAACTTGGTCAATGGCCTCTACCTGACCATTAGCTTGCAGATAATACGGCGTAGAGTTTTCATGGAGAAAACCTAGCTTGGCACTCAATTCCTCCATCATTTGATTACGGAAATGAGATCTGTGATCAGTGACGATGGACTACAGAACTCCAAATCTAGCTATGATATGATTGAATAAGAAGAGAGCAACAATCTTACCATATTCTGCATATGTAGGCATGGCCTTAGCCCATTTTGTGAAATAATCCATAGCTACAATGATGTAACCATTGTTGATGTATTTATAACTTCGGAATGTATTCATCTATGTATCTTATGTATTGTAACCCGATGTTTATTCCAGGATATATCTATAATGTAATTGAGTCATATTGTCATGCCCTGATGTTCCGATCGGGAGGATCAATTATGTAAACAAGTCATGTCAATTCATAGTGGGTAACCCTCTGATTGTCTAAGGCCCTTAAAGTTCCCACAGTTCCAGGGCACTAGGGTTATTAGACTCTCCTAGTAGAGGTCAGCCCTAGTAGGGTTTTAGTCATGTCGGGACTAGTATAAATAGAGAACTGGATTCTCTATTTATCACACAAGTCATCCACACTCAAGTGTAGCGCATAGTTGAGGAAGGAGAAGACACTGGGGCTAGACAAGAAGATTACTGCTGTTGGGAGATCACTTACTGTTTTGGGGCTTTTACTGTTTTGGTGTTGATTCTATCTCTGAGGAAGTTGTAGGGTTTTCTCCTTTATGGTTTCCCTGAGGAAAAACACTATGTTCATTGTCTCTTGTGCTTGATTGTTGTACTTGTTATTCTCTCAGTTAAAAATCCTAATAATACTAGCTTAATGTTGAAAAACTAACATGGTATCAGAGCTAACCTGAGAAGAAGACACTGTGCAGCTATGGGAACTAGGGATTCCTAGTTTGTGGATCTTCCTCCACATATTTTCAGCAAAAGTAAGGTGGAATAACTCTCCTCCCTAGGGCACATCTTTCTATCGAAGAAGAATCCAATTCTTGGGTTTTTCAGTTTCGAACCTATCACTATTGCCAAAAATTAGGGCTTTGCCAGGCCTGGATTGATCTCCTCCCCAAAATAGAAGTTAGGGACAAATTTCAAAGCATTTGGGTGAACAAAACTCTGGAAAAGCAAAACCCTAATTTGCTCCTGATCCAGCTCTGCAGGATTTCAGCTCAAGTTTCAAATCTGACATCTTGAACCTGGTAAGATCTAAAATCTTGTGTATTTCCATTTGAGGTTCTTAGTTAAGATGTCTCATCATACCAAGCTTGAAGAAAATCTTGAGGGAGCTGATAACTTCCGAGCCTGGAAGTATAGGATCTCCCTGGTCTTGGAAGAGAATGAATTAGACTCCTACATCCATGAGGAGGTTCCAGTTCTAGAGGGAGATGACGCAAAGGCCTTACACAAGAAGAAGATGGTTATGGCAAAGAGGATCATTGCTGATTCAATCAAGGATCACCTTATCCCACAGGTGTCCTCTCTCAAGACACCTAAAGCTATGTTTGATTCCCTAACCAATTTGTTTGAAGGGAAGAACATAAACCGAAAAATGACTCTGAGGAATCAAATGAAGAATGTGAAGATTCAAAATGCAGAGACTATCCAGTCCTACTTCACAAGGGTTTCTCAGATCAAGGAACAATTAGAAGCTATTGATGAAGAAGTGGAGAATGCAGAGATTGTGATGAGTACTTTGAATGGTCTTCCTAGGTCATGGGATTCTTTCATCCAAGGAATCTGTGCTAGAAAGAAGTTAGTCAAGTTTAGTAGACTATGGGAAGAATTCTCTCAAGAAGAAGCTCGGATATCATCCTGAGAAGAGAAGATGGGAAGTGAAGATCAATCCCTCACAGTTCACTCCAAAAAGGGAAGAAGAAATCCTCATTACTCCAAAGGTAAGAACTCTCATTCTAACAATGGAAAGGACCTATCTAGATTGAGATGTTATACATGTGATGAAAAGGGACACTTTGCAAAAGACTTCCCTAAGAGAAATAATCACTCTCATAAGAAGAAGGGGAACAAAAGAAGAAATCATGCTCATGCTGCAGAGGATGATGAACCATCCAGGAAGAGATCTAGATATGAAAGTGAAGATTCTTCAAGCGAGAATGAATATGTTTTGATTTTCGTTCTCATAGGTAACAGTACTCATGGTAGTGATGATTGGCTTATAGACAGTGGGGCTTCTAAACATATGACTGGATTCAAGGAATCCTTTTTGAAGCTCTCAGAACATGAATCACCTCACAAGGTGAAGCTAGGAGATGACTACCAATATCCAATAAAAGGTAGTGGGGAATCTTCATATAAATTAGACTCTGGTAAGTCTCTAACAATGAAGGAAGTATTGTTTGTACCAGGACTCAAGAAGAACCTCCTCTCTATATCATCATTAGATGCAAAAGGAATGCGGGTTGCATTCATAGATGGTCAAGTCATTATGTGGCCTAGAGGAAAGACTATCGATGATGCGGTAGTAATTGGAGAACAAGAAGGAGGATTGTACAAATTGAAGGGCCATATAGAACAAGCAATGATCCATGATACAGTAGACCCAAGTGAAATTTGGCATAGAAGGCTTGCACATGTGCATTACAAAGAACTACCTATTGCAAGCAAAGCTGTTGAAGGTCTTCCAGAAATCCAAGCAAAACATGATGGGGTCTGCAAAGGATGTGCAAAGGGAAAGAACACAAAGAAGACATTTCCAAGTAGCAAAAGCAAAGCAAAAGGAATCTTGGAAATCATCCACTCCAATGTATGTGGTCCTATGTCATCAAGCTCACTAAGTGGGTATGCATATTATGTTTCTTTTATTGATTATTTTTCTAGGAAGACATGGTTTTACTTCATGAATAACAAAGATGAAGTATTCAGCAAATTCAATGAATTCAAAGCCTTGATCAAGAACCATATTGAAAAGAAGATCAAGACTTTTCTATTAGACAATGGCGGATAATTCACTTCAAATGAATTCAAGAGGCTATGCAAAGACTCAAGGATTAAGAGGGAGCTATCCACTCCTTATAATCCACAACATAATGGGGTTGTAAAAAGGAAGAATAGAACTATCATGGAAGCTGCAAAAGCAATGCTCCATGATCAAGACCTTCCTATGCATCTTTGGGCTGAAGTTGCCAGAACAGCGGTGTATGTACAGAACCGTACTCCACATAGTACTCGAGAACAAGACTCTTGAAGAAGTCTTCTCCAGCAAGAGACCAGAAGTGAGCCATCTCAGAATATTCGGTTGTCCTTTGTACATACACATCCCAAAGGAGAAAAGGACAAAATTAGATCCTTCGGGAAAGAAGGGTATATTTGTGGGATACTCTAAAAGCTAGAAGGCTTACAGAATCTATTTCCCAGGATACAAGAAGATTGACATCAACAGGGATGTGACATTTGATGAAGACACAGCTTACAACAAATCCAGAAAGATACCTGCTGAAGAACCTGAAGAAGCAGAAGCAGAAGCACCTAGAATTCATGATACAACCATGAATGAAGAAGCTCAGGAAGAAGATCGAGAATTTGAAGAACCACAAAGACCTATAGATCCACCTCTGGAGAAGAATCCTCATAAGAGGAAACCTGCTTGGGTATGAGAACTTATCCAAGGTGCGGAAAGATATGGGGCTCCAGAAGAAAATCACAGAGAAAGAAAGAGGACCAGATCCTGCTCCGGGTATGTAGCTTTACTATGTGATTTCATTGATAAAGAACCTTCCAGTTATGAAGAAGTGGTAGAACGAAAAGAATGGAAGGATGCTATGATCGAAGAATATCAATCAATCATGAATAATAATGTTTGGGATGTTGTCCCAAGACTAGAAGGGAAGTCAGTTGTAACTTCCAAATGGATCTACAAGATCAAGCATGCTACAGACGGTAGCATTGAAAAGTATAAAGAAAGATTTGTGGCTCATGGTTTCTCTCAGAAAGAAGGAATAGACTATGAAGAAACCTTTGCACCTGTATCTAGATACACTTCCATCAGATCAGTACTTTCTTTGGCTACAGTGATGAAATGGAAGATACACCAGATGGATGTCAAGACTGCTTTCTTGAATGGTGTAGTGGAAGAGGAAGTGTATGTAGAACAGCCACTCGATTTTAAGATACATGATAGAGAGTCTCATGTATGCAGATTTAAGAAAGCCCTGTATGGTTTGAAAGAGGCACCCAGGACCTAGTACGGTAGAATTGACAGCTTCTTATCCATTTTGGGCTTTACCAAGAGTAAAGCAGACTCCAACCTTTACTACAAGGTTGAGGATGGCAACCCAGTGATGCTTCTACTATATGTAGATGATCTATTTGTGACAAGTATGGATGAGTTGATTGCTGATACGAAGAGAAATCTTGCTGCTGAGTTAGAGATGAAGGACTTGGGGATGATGCATTACTTTCTAGGTATGGAAGTGTGGCAGAGTATGGATGGAATATTCCTTGTACAAGGGAAGTATGCAATAGAGATCCTGAATAGGTTTGGAATGATGGACTGCAAGACTATGGCCACACCTATGGCATCAAACCTGAAGCTACTGAGTGATGCTTCATTAGAGTCATTTGATGCTACGATGTATCATCAGATGATTGGGTCATTGATGTACCTAACGAACATGAGACCAGACATTTTCTTTGTTGTGAACACCTTCAACCAGTTCTTGACAGATCTGATAAATGTTCACTTGATTGCTGCAAAGCATATTATGAGTTACCTAAAGGGTACAGTTGATTATGGGCTCAAGTATGATGCAAATCAGAAGATTAACTTGGAGGGTTATGTTGATTCAGATTGGGTAGGTAGTGCCATCGATAGGAAGATCACTTTAGGGTGTTGCTTCAGTATGGGATCAGGTGTGATCTCTTGGTTTAGCAGGAAGCAATCATGTGTGGCACTGAGTACAGCTGACGTAGAGTATGTCACAACTTGTTCAGCTAGTTGTGAGGCAGTATGGCTGCAGAAGCTACTATCTAATTTATTTCATCTCCAGTTGGATGCTACTTGTATACATTGTGACAACCAGAGTTGCATGAAGTTGTCAAAAAATCCAGTGTTCCATGACAAGTCGAAGCATATCAAGATCAAGTACCACTATATCAGGGATATGGTATAGAAGGGAGCATTGAAGCTCCAGAATGTTGCAACAGAGGAATAGATAGCTAATGTATTGACGAATCCATTGGCTAGAGTGAAGTTTAAGTACTTCAGGGAGAAGCTTGGTGTTCTCCCGATCGAGGTTTCCTCCAAGGGAAAGTGATGAGTCCCATCACCATTCTGACATGGTGAGAGGATTGGTTCCCTCCATGGTCAGATGTAAGGGCTGAGCCATTTTGTCATGGTGAGAGGATTGGTTCCTTCCATGACAGATATGAGTGCTGAGATCCATAGCCATTCTGACGAGCAGGTCAGATATAAGGGTTGAGCCATTCTATCATGGTGAGAGGATTGGTTCCTTCCATGACAAATGTGAGTGCTAAGACATTCTGATATGACTGTAGGATTGGTTCCTACATGATAAAATATAAGGTCTATTGCCATTCTTGGAATGGAGCTTCCTGGTGAGGTACCAGGAAAACTCAGTTTATGACTGAGGGCCGTTCTGATATGACCGTGAGATTCGTTCTCACATGATCAGATATGAGTGCATGGCCATTCTAATGTGATAGAGGGATGTGTTCCCACTTGATCAGATGTAAGGGCTGAAGCCATTCTGTCATGGCGAAAGGATTGGGTTCCTCCCATGTTAGATATGAGTGCTAAGCCATTCTGACTTAGTGTCAGATATAAGGGCTACCGCCATTCTTTGAATGGAGCTACCTAGTGAGGTACCAGGGATCCTCAGTCTAGGACTGAGAGTATTTTTGATGTGACTAAGGGATGTGTTCCCACGTACTCAGATGTACGTGCAGTGGCCTTTCCATAGATGATAGTAGTTTGGGTTCCTATCATGCTGGTGGTTGTAAGTGCTGAACCATTTCACAGATGATAGTAGTTTGGGTTCCTATCATGCTGGTGACTATAAGTGCTATGCCTTTTCACAGATGGTAGTAGTTTGAGTTCCTACCATGCTGGTGATTGAAAGTGATGATCCTTTCCACATATGGTAGTAGTTTGAGTTCCTACCATGTTGGTGGATGTGAGTGATGTACCTTTCCACAGATGATAGTAGTTTGGGTTCCTATCATGCTGGTGGTTGTAAGTGTTGAGCCATTTCACAGATGATAGTAGTTTGAGTTCCTATCATGCTGGTGAATGTGAGTGTTGGGCCTTTCTGATATGATTATAGGATTGGTTCCTACATGATCAGATGTGAGTGTTGGGCATGCCTTTCTGACGAGTAGGTCAGATGTAAGTGCTGGGTAGGCCATTCTGACTTAGTGTCAGATATAAGTGTTGAAGAAATACCTACATGAAGGCTAGGCATACAACCATCATGAAAAAAGGGTTGGCTCTGTAGAACTTCCTGTGACGAGAAGAATCGTGAGATAGCACCAGTGATGATGATCCAGATTGAGTGATGATCTAGATCCAGTGATGATGACGAGTGATGATCTAGATCAAGTGATGATCTAGATCTAGTGATGATGTCCCATGATGATCCAGATCGAGAGATGATCCAGATTCAAATATTGACAATGACTTGAAGATGAAGATGACTTGAAGACTCAGAAGACTTGAGATGCAAATGACGAGATGATCCAGTTGGTGCAGAGAAGAAGACCAGTGATGAAAATTGTGTCGAAAGAATACCTTCCTAGTTAAGAGGGAGTGTTGATGTATTTGTAACTTCGGAATGTATTCATCTATGTATCTTATGTATTGTAACCCAGTGTTTATTTCGGGATATATCTATAATGTAATTGAGTCATATTTTCATGCCCTGATGTTCCAATTGGGAGGATAAATTATGTAAAAAATTCATGTCAAGTCATAGTGGGTAACCCTCTGATTGTCTAAGGGTTAAAGTCCCCGTAGTTTTGGGGCACTAGGGTTATTAGACTCTCCTAGTAGAGGCCGGCCCTGGTAGGGTTTTAGTCATGTCAGGATTAGTATAAATAGAGAACTGGAGTCTCTATTTATCACACAAGTCATCCACACTCAAGTGTAGCACATAGTTAAGGAGAAGACACTAGGGCTAGACAAGAATATTACTACTATTGGGAGATCACTTACTGTTTTGGTGCTGATTCTATCTCTGAGGAAGTTGAGAGGTTTTCTCCTTTATGGTTTCCCCGAGGAAAAACACTGTGTTCATTGTCTCTTGTGCTTGATTGTTGTACTTGTTATTCTCTTAATTAAAGATCCTAATAATACTAGCTTAATGTTGAAAAACTAATAACCATGCCCCCCGGTTGAGGTAGGCTTACAATGCATGAAGTCATTCCCCCATTTTGCAAAAGGGCCAATGGCAATGACGGGGTGAAGGAGAGCAGGATGGGTGCACTTTTTGGGATAAAAATGTTGGTAAGGAGGGCATTTCTAAATAGCCTCATGATAGTCTTTGAAGATATAAGGCCAGAAATAGCCAGTGTGAAGGATTTTATAGGGTGTAGCCATTCCAGATAAATGACCGCCACATGCTCCAAAGTGGCAATCATTTAGCACGTGTTTAACCTCATGAGTGAGGCATCACCGGAGAATGGAGTCAATCCCACGTCTATACAAGGTATCATTCAAGATAAGGTAGTACTTCGCGTGGTGACGGATGCAGCGATGATCATCGCGAGATAGATGTGGCTGAAAACGCTGGGTCTAGAGATAAATCAGCAAATCTACATACCAAGGATCAGTAGTGCTAATTAGGAACAGGAATTCATCTGGAAATGAATCGTTGGGCTCAGATTCCATGGTAGCACAGAGAAGGTCACATATAAGCTTGGTGAAAACCAAGGATTTCTTTGATGTAGCCTTGGAAAACTCAAGATCGAACTCTTGAAGGATGATGATCCAATGGGAGTACTTGCCCTCAGGTACCTGACGAGTCAGAATGTAATACATCGGGTTCTGGTCTACCCATATGGTGGTAGTGCGAAGCAGAATGTAGTGACAAAATTTTTGCACAGCAATGACCATGGCCAAAGCTAGCTTCTCCACATGTGAATAATCGGTTTCAGAATCGATAAGATTCTTACTGGCATAATAAATCACATGCTCCTGACTGTGGAGATTGTCCTGCACTAAAACCATGGCGATGGTAGTAGCGGAGGCAGCAATATACAAGAGAAAATCCTTTGAATAATCCAGGGGGTGTATCACGAGTGAATGGGTCATAGCATGCTTAAGACTATCAAAGGTGCATTGGTCTTGGTCATCCTAGAAGAATGGAGTGTTCTTCTTGAGGAGAAGTATAACCGTGCGTTTTCTCAGCGAAATTGCACACGAAATGGCGGAGAAAGTTTTCCTTCCCCTACAAACTTTGGAGTTCAAGAATGTTGGTTGGTGCTGGTAGATTAATGATAGTGGCAATCTTCAAAGGATCGAACCAGATGCCATCTTTTAATACCACAAAGCCAAGAAGATGTCCCGTCTCAACGCAAAAAACACATTTATGCAGATTGAGCCGTATATTATAATGATGGCATCTCAGGAATATGTCTCTAAGATGACCAGGATGGTCCTCCCATCACTATGAAAGAGCAGGGAGGTCATCAAGGTATGGTTCAATAATATGTTTAATGTTGTGAAATGAATAGGACATCGCACGTTGGAACGTGGCTCTAGCATTTTTCAAGCCAAAAGGTAACTTCTTATATGCAAAGGTTCCCCATGGGCAAATGAATGCCGTCTTATGCTGATCGGTAGGCAATATCTCAATCTGATTGTAGCTGGAGAAGCCATCCATGAATGAAAAGATGACACTTCCAGCACAGTTGTCAATAATCTGATCGATGTGCGGGGTAGGAAAGTTGTCCTTGGGACAAGCTTTATTTAAATCCCTAAAGTCGATGCAGACTCTAATGGTGCCCTGCTTTTTATTGACAGGGACAATGTTCAATACCCATTCCATCAGAGGTACAAGATAAATAAAACCATCTTTCAGAAGTTTCTCAATATCAACTTTAATAGCTGCAGCCTTCCTAGGATGGACTTGCCTAACTTTCTACCTGACAGGTTTAGCTGTGGGATAAGTTTTAATCTCGTGGACCACAATGGAAGGGTTGATCCTCAACATCTCTTCATAGGACCAGAAAAACACATCACGAAATTCCTTAAAAAGTGCCTTATATGCTTCAGATTCATTTGTGGAGTAGTTCTGCCCAACATGAACATGCTCAATAACATCAGGCCTGACTGATATGTCAATTGGGTTTGTCTGAGTAATGTTGCAAAGGTTTCCTTCAGAATCTGTATCTTGCAACAATATAGGACTTTGCGGAACGTTGACAATACCAGTAGGAAACAAAGATGCAAAATCATGGCTGCCCGAACTGGTATTAGGGAGGAACATGGATGTATGATGGTGATCCTCTAAAATGGGCTCATCTGTATTCATGATCTCTATAATGGACTCGTGGGAAGGAAAATTCTCAGAGAGATAGTCTGGAACCAGAAGAGAAGGTTCTAACCTGTACGGTAAATGGTAAGGATTCAAAGCTACTAAACGAACGTCATTAGTGTGATCATTGGAGCAAGTTTGAATGGTGTCATACATAGCTTCGTGTGGGCCCAACGAGGTGGACTCAACAACATTTCTACCCTAGGGCTCAACATCAAATGAAGCGATCATATGTACTGTTGCAGTATCTATGCTAGGAGGAGTAGAGGGAAAGATCCCCATAAGGGATGAATCCTTCAACATACCTACCTCAATCAACTGGTATGGAGGAGGGGACTGATCTAACATGGGGATGTTATTAGCCATGGAGGTAGTAACATTCGGCGTGCAGAAATCAAGCTGGTTAATGGTAACAATTCTCCCGAGATGTGGGAATTTGACTGTTTGAAATACTGTTGAAGCAACAACATTCATGGCAGAGAACCAATTCCTTCCTAAAAGGAGTTTATAATCCAGAGGGGCATCTACCACTTCTACTTGGATGGAAATGGTTTTTCCCCCCAGCTCAACCGCAAGGGCTGATATGAGGCCATGGGGTTGGAAACCCTATCCATCAAAGGCTTTAAGGGTTGTAGGTGATGTAACAAGCTTGGGAGAGCCAAGAGCTTTCCAACAAGTCAGAGATAACACCGAGGTTGAAGCTCTTTCATCTAGTACTGTTTGAAAGACTTTCTTTCCCACTACTTTCATAATGATCTAAAAATAAAGTTTATGTGGTAATATAGGTTTATAGCTCTCAAAATTGAAGTGAATCAAGTTATTGTTATCGGGGTCTACAGCTCCTAATGTGGTCAACAATTTCTTGCGATGTGTATGGCAACTTTGAAGTACCTCTAAGGTAGACATCGCACAAGGTGCCTGAGCGAGGTCTTCAACCACATTATAGAAATGAGCAGCTCAGGCATTGGGATTAAAGATAGCCTTCTGAAGAGTACTCTTTGGTGGGCACAAAATCATGTCGAGAGTAGGATTCTCAATAGACAAGGGGACAGTAGACGAGGATTCTGGAGAACTAGTAGAGGGAGCTTTCCCTGAAGAAGATTGATCTTTTTGCTTATCTACGAGTTTATCATAATTCTGGCTTCGAGTTTGTAGATGGATGGTATCTGAGGACATCATATGAATTTCCTCTGATGAACTAGATTTACCCTGGTTCGACATGTGGTCTACCAGCTATTGTTGAGAGGGAAAGGGATATGTAAGTACTATAGGTGCAAGATTAGACTTCAAAAACTGGGAGATTTCATCCCGACGGGGACACTCCTTTGAGAAGTCGTCACCACCACATAATAGACAAGGGTATTTAGCCTTCCTTTTCCCTATGTTGTTGTCATTTTTGGTTGATTGTGGGGTCTCCTACTGGTTTCCAGGTTTTTTATTTAGATTTTTACCTTTCTTTTTATTACCCGAGGTTTGAGTAGTTTGAATAGAATTGACCTCAGTAGAAACCTTGGGAGTCGGAGGAGTAGTAGTTTGGGTTTGCTTGGTGGGTTTTGCTGTGGATGGGGACTAGATTGAACCAACAATCCCATCAATAGGTATTTCTACTGATGGCTAGGTAGGGTAAGTGCTGGGGTGAGGAGCCTGAGGAATCAGGTCATAAAGAGTCCCGGACTTGGAATAGACCAAGTCTAGGTACTGAGCCTGACTAATATCCTGCTCTTCGGTAACGGTACCACCCATGGCCACATCTCAAGAAATAGGAGGCAACAAGGACTTAGTGAACCAATCAACTAACAACTAATCTAGAATAGGGGCCTTAATCAGCCTTCTCCGCCTTCTCCACTCATGAGTGTGATCAGAAATGTGGGTGGAGGTGTTCTGTCGTAGAGAAGTTAAAAGATCAGTGCCTGTTTCATAACGAATAGGGAGTTGAAAGTGCGTAAGAAATACGGTTGCCAACGAGCCAAAATCCAAAAACGAATGTTGTGGGAGTTCAATATACCACTTCATGGCCATACCAGTCAAAGTTCACTGAAAGAGTCATAACCGAATTGAACCATCCATGAGGGAGTTCGAGGAACACCACAAATGAAAAGTCATAACATGGTTTCGCGAATCATCACCTTGCTTCCCATCAAATTTTGGAATGTCAGATGGTAACTTTACCAGAATGGGAGGCCACGAGGGATTGTGTCGAATGGTATCATTAATCAACTTGGACAAATCAGGCAAGTCCAAAGTTGCAAGGAAAGGTAACTGTCTATTGGGCTGCACATACTGGTAATATTGATATGGCATGTAATTACTAGTAGGGCCATAGGTAGATTGATAAATAGGTTGTTGTGAGGAAGAACTACCGGGAAATCTGCCCATGGGGGGTTGATTTATAGAATTAGAACCGCTAGGACCACCAAGGCCTCCAGGAGGAGGACCACCAAATCCACCAGGACTACCAAGACCACCGGGACCACCAGGACCACCAGGACCACCAAGAACACCAAGACCACCAGGAGGCGGACCACCAAACTCTTCAGAACCTCCAAGAGGTGGAAAACCTCTAGAGCCACTGGAACCACTAGGTGGAGGGCCACCAGACCCTCCCAATCCATAAGGAGGAAAACCACCAAGTCCCCCAAGACCACTAGGACCACCAATACCATGAGGAGGACCGCCAAACCCTCTAGGACCATTAGGTCCCCCAGGGGGAGGACCTCCATAAGGTGGTCCTCCTGCACCTCCCGCAATGTGTATGGGTATCCCTCCCATGGCTAGAATGTAAGACCATTTGGGTTTCCCCCATGGTGTAAAATTATTTCTAGGGAATGGAATTCCAGTAGGATTATATGGATGATTACCTACAGGTATTTGATAACCATAACCACTAGAAGACTGAATGGCAACAGGTTGTGCCCCTAAGGGATGACTTGAACTAGATGGGGGATTTACCACATTAGTGTGGGTGGGAGGGACAAAAAATGTATATGTTTCTATGTTAGAGGTCTACTCTTGACTAGGTACAACTCTGGGATCATATAACGTAGGTCATGTCGGGGGTTTCCCCCCGTCATTCAAAGGTACTGAAGAAACAGGAATTGAAGGTTGGACCCCAGATGCAAAAGACTTGGGAGTATTTGGAATAGACATAACATAAGAGGTGAGAGGGGTGGAAATTTGACCTAGGCTGTGTGTTGTTAATGGACGATCTATAATCGGTTCAATGGGTCTCATAGAATCAGCTAGTGAATGGTATCCCACAGGAAGGAATGTGGAATGAACTGGTGAAGATCCTAATAGGTTGTCAATATGCTTTTCTACCTCCTATGCATGGATTATAGCAGCACGGTATCGCCTGCATTCTTATTCACTTTCAGGAGAACTTACATGGGTGCTAAATGAGGCAATGGCCTATCCAATGGGTGTCTCCCAAAAAGGAGCATAGGACCAAAATCCGGACGGGTATCGTCAACATGACCTTCCACGAGAGGATGGAACAATGAATCCTTTTAGGAAGGCTATTGGACTAGGTACAACTCTGGGATCATATAACGTAGGTCGTGTCGGGGGTTGCCCCCCGGCATTCAAAGGTACTGAAGAAACAGGAATTGAAGGTTGGGCCCCAGATGCAAAAGACCTGGGAGTATTTGGAATAGACATAACATAAGAGGTGAGAGGGGTGGAAATTTGACCTAGGCTGTGTGTTGTTAATGGACGATCTATAATCGGTTCAATGGGTCTCATAGAATCGGCTAGTGAATGGTATCCCACAGGAAGGAATGTGGAATGAACTGGTGAAGAGCCTAATAGGTTGTCAATATGCTTTTCTACCTCCTATGCATGGATTATAGCAGCACGGTATCTCCTGCATTCTTATTCACTTTCAGGAGAACTTACATGGGTGCTAAATGAGGCAATGGCCTGTCCAATGGGTGTCTCCCAAAAAGGAGCATTAGGACCAAAATCCGAACGGGTATCGTCAACATGACCTTCCCCGGGAGGATGGAACAATGAATCCTTTTAGGAAGGCTATTGGACCAAGGGGGGAGAGTGTGAAGAATATGGTACTCCACTTTCCACCACCACATTATCTCCCACTTTGGAGGTGGTAGCAGCTCCTTAGTCAATAGCTTCCATTGGATTTTCTTCTGAAATAGAAGTAAAATCAGGTGGCAAGCCCCATACTCTCCTGGACTATCTTAACTCAGCCAGTGTGTACAATTCCTATCTAACTGAGGGTCTGAAAATATAGAAAAAACACACCAAAATACTTCCCTACTCAAACTATAGGTCAAAACAAGCAGACTTAAAATGACAAGAGTTCAAAAGTCAAGTCTCTTACTAGGATTGTCAAGCAGGTGCCACTCATGATATACCTCGAGGGTATGTGCGTAGTAATCTCTCCAAATGTTGTTTTTTGTGTATGGCTCCAAACAAGATGGCCAAAGGGATTTTCTCATATAGATAAGGTACCCTAGTGGGGTCTCCCGATATACTCAAGGTATGTGGGAGCTCAAATCGGTAGTAGTGTTGTCTAATGCATAATCGTACACAAGGGGCCTTCCAATATACAATCGAGTATGTGAAGTACCTTTCTATATACCTCAAGGGTACGTGAAAGGCCGTTCGATATACTGACGGTACATGGAAGAACCGTGCGAGTCCCGGAATGTAATGCTAACAAATAATGACAGCTCCTACATTTTACGACGCCCGAACACGTCTCTTACCTATCACTCAAGTTACTACATAAATTTTAACCTACAACTACCATTAATTTTAACTTGTACGGTTAGTTGAATGCATGATGTTTTGACCAAAAAGTAAAACCATGCGATATGCTTGTGCAAATGTTGACTTTACCATTCAATATGCCTACTTATAGGAGGGAAGAGAGTGTTTTCCTTTTGTTTCAAAACAAAAAATAATTCCAATCAACAGTCATGAACATCAAATCAAAGACAAGCAAACACTTTTACAAACCAAATTCTTCTTTTCGAAAGCAAATGGGAAGGGTGAGAATCTCTTTTCCTAAAAGAACAACACCAAGCACACCTATATGCGAATGCACTCTAACTTTTCAAATTTCTTAAAAACAAAAGCAAATCTAACTTAAAACTACCATTTTTTTTTTATTTTGATCGAGATAGTCCTATATGCATGAGAGAAGAAAGATCATAAAGGTCCTGAAAGCTTATGAATCCAACCAGAAAACCCAAATCCAATGCTCCAATATGATGTCCTAATCTCAAGTAAAACTTTTCTTTTTTAAAGGGAAGAAAAAGAAGTTTACTATGCAAGCAAGAAATGAAATCTAGAAACTAATCTAGTGTTCTTCTTTCAGTATATGCAACGAAAAGAGAGTTCAATGAACACCCTAACTTTCAGAAAACAAGAACTCCTTCTTTAAGCACAACCAACAAGCCATAAGCGGATGAACAATAAAAAAGACTAAACAAAATTTTGAAATTCCACTCAAAATCAATCTTAAACCATCAAAGTAGCAAGCCACACACATTAGATTCAATAGCACAAGCCTGATAACAAAACTGAAGAAAATCAACTTACATTAGAAAATCAACAACACCTATTAGTCCAAAACATCAACTCCTCGCTAACCGGATAGAAAATCAACAATATATATGGGATAGAAAATCAACTTACATTAGAAATATGAAGAAGTTTACAACCAAGCCTTAGTATTGACATGCATCTCCATGAAACCAGCTCTTCATCCCCAACAGCTCTGACTCTAGCTCTCTATGCTCTCTCCAAATGATCTTGGGCCAAGAATTAGTCCAACAGCATAACAATACCTTCCATGTTCCCCTCTCAACCATGGCTATGACCTCATATTTATAGGGCTTTAATGGATAGAGATGGTTGAGAAATTAGTGGGTGAGGTGGCCTCTAAGATCCTAGGATGAGGGATCTCAAGCTCAACCAACCCACAACAGTAGGGATAAGGGATATCTCAAGGCTTATCATCTAGAAGCCTCGAGAAGATTCTCTTTTTCCCTTTTTACCCAGGGTACCATGCTTCTCCTTCTATGACAGAGCGGTTCTGGTAATAACCGCCTATGGACCAAGGGAAATGGGCGATGGCACCGCTCATGGACAACCGATGAAAGGCGGTGCGAGCAGGGGTACCACTCCTGGACAAAGGGTCATGCACGGTGCTAGGAATTTGTATGACAGACTGATAAAAAACCATTTAGTCTTCACTACAGAAGCTGGGATTCAGGGCAAGTAGGTATGTCAAAGGTCTTATCACATGATGGTGACAGGATTTTGGTATAATATAAATCACAAGGGACATGAACCTGTTGGGGTCCCTTTCATAGACTCATGAATGTGTTAGAGTCAAGTGACATCTAGGGTCTTCGACCAAATACTGTACGAACCGATACCCTGTACAAATATCAACGGTGCGATGATGTAGATGGAGTCGAGCACGTGAGAAACAACCATCCCGAGAGGCACTAAGGACTCATCTCAAGTGGTCCAAGGAACTCATCAATGAGGTTAATGAAATAAGGATACAGGGACCTCTAGGTCTATCCTCTGGAATACATGTGTTTTCGTCGATAGAGGGAGACCTACACTTGGTTAAGGAAATGGTGTTTCATTGAATAGAAGCGCAAGGGAGATAAGCGAAAGATGTGAGACAATCTAAGGACTGACCCAATAAATGGGGGGGGTGGGGGATTTGAACAAGGGAAGAGGCAGTGTAGTGGACTCAAACTTACTTTTTCAGAGTATCATAGCAGGGTGGACCAGGAAGCAAATGAAACTGACTCATGGGAAATGGATCATAGCTGTAATACTAGGGATGTAAGCGCAAATGGGAAATACTTGGGGGAGCCGGACACTTTTGGTATTGATGGGATCCAAGGAAGACACATTGCAGAGTACTATGAACAAAGGTGACACAAAGTGGGAATGCTGCCAAAATATTATCTGTGGGGTGGTGTCTAGAGACACAATTGTGATACGATCTCGTGGATTTTTGGCGAGCCCAAGAAATTAAATGCTCTATGGTCCTTTCAATTTTAGAGAGTTTGAAAGCATGAAGAAGACTCCAGTGGGGGATGTTTTTCATTGGTAGTCTCCTGTGCTTGAAAAAGGATAAAAGTATACATAGGAGAGCTCACCCATCCTTTAGTGGATGGGAGACTTCTTTACTATTGGTAGTCCAGTCAGGCTGGAAAAGGTTAAACCTATATTGACTGGACGGTCATTCAGATACTTTTATGAGCATGAATTAAACTAAGTTTGCTCGGAAATATTTTGTTGATGAGAAGGCTAGAAAAGACCTTAACGACAACCCATGGTGTACTTTTTCATAAAGTTCAGCCCCTCTGCCTAAGAAATCATAAAAGGATGCAGAGAGGAACGGTATTGGCTTGAATGTGCCAAGGTGGTCCTTTTCATTTGATGGTATACATGGTCCACAAATGGAGATAAATGAGACGATGTAGATGCCTTTTCCTATACTTTAACGAGTAGGAAAGGAAGCAGCCGCACTTGGAAATATTTTCATTCTTTTACGAGTCAGAAAAGAGCTTAAAAGAAACTCCAATATGGTCAACCGATTGAGGAGGCACTGATGGTGCCCCTATGTCGGGACAGTGAACAATGGTCCAAA
The DNA here is from genome assembly GCA_001517045.1 of Pseudotsuga menziesii. Lineage (NCBI taxonomy): Eukaryota > Viridiplantae > Streptophyta > Pinopsida > Pinales > Pinaceae > Pseudotsuga > Pseudotsuga menziesii. The sequence goes on along the minus strand of LPNX010523266.1, from coordinate 876,458 downwards.
GGTCATCCATGCAGTATGGATGGAGTAGGTGGCTCTTAAACATACCAATACATGCATGGGATAGATCATGGTAGAGGCATGTGAATCAGTGTGCCAGAGGCATGCAAACCGAAGTGGATCTCAGACAGAGGTCAGGAGAGTTGTGTGTGATTTGTTGTGGGCATACTTGACTACATGTGATGTGAGTGCAAGTCTGGAGGCAATTATGTTCCAAATTCACGTGTGCGAAAGAAATGATCCATCCTACGGGCGGTGGCCCAGAAACCTGCATAAGGTGCAGCAGACAGATTAGATAGATATATGCTGAAATAAAATGATGTGCCTTCCATTCGGTGGCCTAGGAACCCGCATGAGTGGAGGTAGGCAAGTGTGATGCAAGTACAAGTCCTAAGACACTTGTGTCACAATGATGTGGCTCGTAAACCAAGGTAAATTCCGATAAGTGGTCCCAAAAATTACTTGTTAAACATGAGATGATGGTCTCATTAGAACATAGACATTTGATCTTGGAGGTGTGAGGGGTGTCTTGAACAGGCTCTGAGTGACTCTAAACTAGCAACTAATGGTGTTGCCCCTAAATGGGGGTTTCTGATTTGTGGTAAAAACGTTGTAAAACAAAAAAGGAAAATCAAGCGACTCATTGGTGATGTTAAGTGTAAAATCTCTTGAGGTAGAGCCCATTACAGGGGTTCTCCAAAAGTTGTCTATCAGAGTCAATAAGGGTATATGCCCCTTTTTCGAGGCAACGTTGGATGACGTATGGGCTGTACCACATTGACTTGAACTTTCCTTTTCCCAACTTATCATTGGGTTGGTCATAGACTAGAACCATATCGCCTTCGCTAAAGGTGCGAGGATGGACATGGGAGTCATAATGGGCCTTTGACTGTGTTTTTGCTGCTTCGATGGCTTGGAGGGAAGCTTGGCGGTATTCTATGGTTTTCTCAAGTTGGAGGAGTCATTCTTCCAAAGGAGAAGTATCAGGGAGGAGTTCTACCATGACGTGGAGGGATGGGATCTGGAACTCTATAGGGAGTACTGACTCAACGCCATGTACTAGGTGGAAAGGGGTGAAACCGGTTGTGGTTTTTGTGGATGTGCGATAATCCCATAGGGCGAAGAACAACATGTGATGCCAGTTGGTTTTATGGTTTCCATTAGAGGAAATCTGGGGTCTAAAATGGGCCTTATAAGAAAATGCATCAACAAGAAATTTTGTGAGTTAGAATTCAAGAACCAATAGAATTTCAATAAAATGAGTCGACCATAATGGTTGAATTGACATATTTGTCATAAAAGAAAACTACTTTTTTGTTCGTATTTTTGACATATCTCCCTGTGTTTTTACTGAAATTTCAAGAGGGAAATATCATTGGATGTGGAATTTAATTACAGATCCAACAAGTACCCACACTGCATACTTTTGACAGACACCGCTACCCAAAAAAAAGAAATACCTGAAAAAACATGATGATGATGTCATCATCACATTTTTTTAGGCATTTCTTGTTTTTGGGGTAGCGGGGTCCATCAAAAGTATGCAATATGGGTACTCGTTGGATGTGTAACTAAATTCCACATCCAACAAACTCTCCTGCTCATAATTTGAGTAAAAACAAAGGGAGATATGTCAAAAATGTGAACACAAAAAGTAGTTTTTTTCATTCTTCCTCCAAAATTAATAACTATTATTTTATTATTTTAACTATTATTTTATTATTTTAACTATTATTTTATTATTTTCCTTAGGAGGCCCATTTTAGACCTCAAATTTCTTCTAATGCTACCATTCTTTGGAGCATTGTTTTAATGATTTTGTTGATTGCTTCAACTTGGCCATTTTCCTAGGGGTAGTAGGAATATGAGTACTCGTGTTCGAAATTCAACATGGTTGAAAGCTCAATCCAAATAGCGTCTTCAAAGTGTTTACCATGGTATAAGACCAATTGTTTGGGAACACAAAATCATGAAATAACGTTGTGTTGCTGCCGCAACCTTTTTCCCGATTTTAGTTTTTCATTTAAAATCTGGGACCCCTCCTTATCTTTATTTGCCTGAATCGACTGTTGAAAGCTTGGTGTCTCTGAGATTATCTTTGCGTTTGAAGTTGAACGTACTTTTGATTGCTTGCTTCGTTCATTTCGGTATGAGTCGTGTGGTCTGGTTATTTTAATGCCCATAGAGTGTAAAAGTTTACCTTAGCAAGATTTTTCTTTTTCGGCCACAATCGGGCCTTAGCGCTGTTAGTTGTCCCTTTGGATCGGGCCTCTTTTGGAAGAAGTGGAGTCCTATCTCACCCGCCGTTGCGGCTCCTAGACCAAAGTCTCCGCCCGATTGGAGTGTCACCCGACGCCCGATTCGTGGGTGTGGATCGCTTGCTCCAGAGTTCTATCTCACCCGCCGTTGCGGCTGGAAGGGGGAAGTTGGCCTCTGTTTCGTTTGTCGTCCGACGTTCGAAGGGGGAAGAGGAATTACTTCGTTTTGCAAAGTGAACTGCAATTTTGCCTGTTGGAAAGAGTAAAGAAGTGAAATGTACCAATGCAATTTAATGAATGATGTTGAAGAGGAACTTTTTCGTTTTCAGCTGTATTTCATTTGCTGTGAGGATATTTGACGTTTTGAGCCTAAGTTCTTGTTAACTATTCTTCAGTATTTTCTGGGATGCATTGTCACTAAGAGCAATAACTATTGTTATAGAATGATCAGCTATCTGGTTATTTGAATATTTGTAAGTTTTTTTTGTTATGTACCATGAGAAGAGTATCAGCTATCTGTGATTTTTCTCACCGTATGTGATATTGTATTTCTCAGTTAAGATGATAACCTCGCTCCCTAGGGATAGTTTAGGTAGTTAGTTTATTTCTGTTTTGTATCTGGTTTAGTTGTTTGTGAGCTTAAGACGAGAGGTAAGAACCTGCGCATCACTTTGTGACCGCTCCTTGCATCTGGATCGCCCTGCATTTATTTAGGCACGCGCATATCATTTATTTAATTCAAAATACAAAAACTCGGTGGGCCGGGCCGCAACCGGTAAAGCCTGTGTTTGTTACTGTGACCTACGGTAGCCGGACCGTAAACCGGACGGATTCCCTATATCAAACAATCAGCGGGCTAGTTGGGAACGCTGATTGGGGAGAATCCCTTACTGTTGCCGCCTGCAATT
>LPNX010523266.1:731881-868640 GCA_001517045.1 Pseudotsuga menziesii | reverse complement strand
GAGTTACCCCTAAGTCTGCTATGGGAGTGTCACCCTTTACCCTTGTATACGGAAAGGAAGCCATCCTTCCTCCCAACGTCCTGCTCCCGTCTTCCATACTATCTCAAGAGTCTAGGGGGTCGAATGATGAAGTTCTCCAGGTAAGAATATACATTCTTCTGAAAGCAGAAGAGGCCAGAGGCAAAGCTAGAGAACGTTTCCAACAGCAGCAGGAGGTAGTGAAGAGATGGTTTGATAAGCACAAAGCCGGGAAGAAGGACTTGGAAGTGGGAGACCTTGTCTTAAAATGGGATCATCCCCATGATGAGAAAGGGAAGCACACTAAGTTCCAACAGTTATGGGTAGGTCCGTTTCAAATCACTGCTAAACTTGGTCCTGCTACCTATATGTTACAGGATTTACAGGGATGGGAGGAGAACCTGCCAGTTAATGGTCTGGTTCTCAAGCCCTATTTTTCTTAAGTAGTTTTTTAAGCTTTCTGACTTGTACATAAATAAATTGTGTTGAGTTATGCTTTCATTTGTTTTAAGTGAGTTTTGTTTTCAATAAAGGTGTTTAACTCGTGGTTATGTGGGGAACTTCACATTTCTGGAAATGGCAAACATTTGTTGAATAGTAGACTATAATTTTCCATGTGAATTTCTTCTACCGAATAGTTTCTTGAAATCTTTGTGTGCATTGAGGTCCAATCGGGTTCGAAAGTCTAGAATACTATGCTGAGGCTCCGTGCACTTTACACTTGTAATCTCAGGGGGCAATGACAGGGGACCCACGGAGAAGAGTAAGATGAACAGGGTGTTAAATCTAAATGATCCCATGCCAGGAAATAAATGCCTAAAGGCAGATAAGAGTCAGAATTCCTATAAAAGCATCACGCTCAAAAGCTAAATCCAGATCATAAAGTACTAATTTGCCAATGATCCTCTCCGTCCATGAGCTGAAACCTTAAGTGCATCACTCACACAAAAGGGCACTATGGGATAGAGGATCCTGAATGAAAATTCAATAAGAAAGGCATGCATGAAGACTCTCACTAAAGAGGATAAAATCCGAAAAGCACAAAAGTTGCTAAGGCGGCATGGGAATGAGGAACAAACGAACGTTCCTGTTTATCACCTGCTACAATCCTGTGGTGTCCAATGTTACCAGCTACCTGAATAAAAATTAATAATGAACTCATATCTTGGCCTCAGCAGAGTTATCCGGACTCTAGAAGCTTGACTTTCACCACCCAATTGGACTGATATTAATGATCAAGGTACACACTTCTATTATTGAGAGATCCGTATAGTTGGGAGAAGTCATTGGATTCATTTGATGGAGGACATTCTGCTTTTCAAGGAAGAAACCACCCAGAGATCTAGGTTCACCAGGAAATCGCCAGTTGTTGCTGCTGCAACCTTTTCCCCGATTTTAGTTTTTCATTTAAAATCTGGGACCCCTCCTTATCTTTATTTTCCTGAATCGAGTGTTGAAAGCTTGGCGTCTCTGATATTATCTTTGCATTTGAAGTTGAACGTCCTTTTGATTGCTTGCTTCGTTCATTTCGGTATGAGTCATGTGGCCTGGTTATTTTAATGCCCATAGAGTGTAAAAGTTTACCTTAGCAAGATTTTGCTTTTTCGGCCACAATCGGGCCTTAGCGCTGTTAGTTGTCCCTTTGGATCGGGCCTCTTTTGGAAGAAGTGGAGTCCTATCTCACCCGCCGTTGCGGCTCCTAGACCAAAGTCTCCGCCCGATTGGAGTGTCACCCGACGCCCGATTCGTGGGTGTGGATCGCTTGCTCTAGAGTTCTATCTCACCCGCCGTTGCGGCCGGAAGGGGGAAGTTGGCCTCTGTTTCGTTTGTCGTCCGACGTCCGACCTACCGCTCCCGTCGTCTGCCTCTGTCCTGCATTCTGTCCGCTGTTGCGGGTGGCAGAGTTGTTCAGCTTCCGCCCCACTTCCCTTTGCCGCCCATTTTCCTCCGGCGCATATGTTCTCACTCCCCCTCGTCTGGTGATCCTCTGTCGTTGCGGCTCCTGGAGCTTTCTCCCATCCGATGTAGAAACTTTGTCTCATCCGATCCAAGTACTGACCGACCGCCGTTTCATTGTACCGTGAACTTTTCGCCCGAATGAACCAGTCCATCTTTCGTGGATTTTTCACCTTAGTTAAAAAAAAATGTGATGTACAATGTCTCAAGTTAGTGGGTAATGCGTTTAAATTGTATGCAGGGAGAATCACATGGATCGCTAGAGCGGCCTACGGCGAGGAAAAGGACAACCCAAGCGGATGACAGAGGCGCCGATGAGGCATTTTCAGCAGTTACTGTCAGAAGGTAAAACGCCTTTTGAAATGATTGAAGAAAATGCAACGACCAGAGGAGAAACTGAATTGTCAAGGGCGCTAAAAGGTCACGGGCTGAGGGAACCGAGAGGACATCAGTTGTAGTTTAAATAGGGGGAATGAAGACTGGAAAAGGGCTTTTTCCCTTAGAAAATTTTGTAATGGTTGACTTGTAAGAGGAATTACTTCGTTTTGCAAAGTGAACTGCAATTTTGCCTGTTGGAAAGAGTAAAGAAGTGAAATGTACCAATGCAATTTAATGAATGATGTTGAAGAGGAACTTTTTTGTTTTCAGCTGTATTTCATTTGCTGTGAGGATATTTGACGTTTTGAGCCTAAGTTCTTGTTAACTATTCTTCAGTATTTTCTGGGATGCATTGTCACTAAGAGCAATAACTATTGTTATAGAATGATCGGCTATCTGGTTATTTGAATATTTGTAAGTTTTTTTTGTTATGTACCATGAGAAGAGTATCAGCTATCTATGATTTTTCTCACCGTATGTGATATTGTATTGCTCAGTTAAGATGATAACCTCGCTCCCTAGGGATAGTTTAGGTAGTTAGTTTATTTCTGTTTTGTATCTGGTTTAGTTGTTTGTGAGCTTAAGACGAGAGGTAAGAACCTGCGCATCACTTTGTGACCGCTCCTTGCATCTGGATCGCCCTGCATTTATTTAGGCACGCGCATATCATTTATTTAAGTCAAAATACAAAAACTCGGTGGGCCGAGCCGCAACCGGTAAAGCCTGTGTTTGTTACTGTGACCTACGGTAGCCGGACCATAAACCGGACGGATTCCCTATATCAAACAATCAGCGGGCTAGTTGGGAACGCTGATTGGGGAGAATCCCTTACTGTTGCCACCTGCGATTTTCTAGGCCTCAACACGTTGTTAAGAAGAAGCATGCCTTCGTTTCACTTTTTCAATCAAATGTGGGCATGGCCTCAGCCCACTTAGTGAAGTAATCAATTGCCATAATGATGTATTTATGACTGTTGGACGAGGCAGGGTTGATTGTGACGAAGTCAATTGCCCATTTGTAGAAGGGACCTACTGTCACTATAGGGTGTAATGGTGCATGGGGGGTTCTTTCCTTTGGGGAAAAGAGCTAACAGTTGCGACAATGTTTTACTGCCTCTATGCAATTGGCGAAGATAGAAGGCCAAAAGTAGTCGGCCCATAGAATATTTTGGGTGGTTTCCAGCCCATAAAGGTGGCCTCCATAGGCTCCACTATGGTAGTCATTAAGGATTGTCTCGGCCTCGTAACGGGTGACGTACCAACGCAGGATGGTATCAACACCTCGATGGTATAGAACATATCCAATCAAAAGGTGGCGAACATCTTGATGTTGGATGTGTTGCTTGTCCTCATGGTTTAAGTGAGCTGTGAACTTCTGTGTTCATAAATATAGGAGGACGTCCCCGTACCATGGGTCCTATGTGGATATGATGAATAGAAAATCATCAGGGAGGTCATCCTTGGGTGGTGGTGATGTGGTCAATGGGGGCAGATCTGTCATGATCACGTCCAGTGCGAGTCCCTTTGTGATTTTTGGAGAAACAAATTCTAGGTTGAATTCTTGGAGGATGACCACCCACTTGGTTGTGCATCCTTGCAGAAGGAGACGGCTTAGGAGGTACCACATTGGGTTGGACTTAGCCACTACCTGGGTATGGTTTGCAATGATGTAGTGGTGCAATTTCTAAGCTAAGAAGACAATGGCAAGGGAGAGTTTCTCCTTGGGTGTATATCATAGAGGGGGGCCTGTCAGCCTCTGGCTAACGTAAAATATCACGTGCTCATGGAGAGCATCATCTTCCTGGACCAACACTCCAGCAATGGATTTCTCTGAGGCCAACACATAGATAATGAAGTCTCAGGTGAATTCTGGTGCTGAGAGTAATGATGTAAAAGCCAGGGCTTGTTTGAGTGCATCAAATGACTCCTGTGTTTGCTGATCCCAAACAAAAGGGATTTTTGTGTGGAGCAGGTGAATGAATCCGTGGGATTTTGTTGCATACTCTGGTACAAAGCGGTGAAGGAAATTGGCCTTGCCTTGGAGGCTCTATAGTTGGTGCTGAGTTTTTGGTGAAGGGAGATCAAGGATAGCCTAAACTTTGAGGGGATCAACCATTATCCCTTTGTGGGATACGATGAACCCGAGTATACAACCTGCTGGGAAACAAAAAACACACTTTAGGGGGTTCAAGCAAATTTTGTACTTGCAAAATTGCAAAAATATTTACTGCAAGTCGTCTATATGTTGTGCTCGTTTTGGTGATCGAGCAATAAGGTTGTCCATGTATACCAAGATGATGTGGATTAGGTCGTGGAAAAAATATGTCATGGCGCACTGGAAGGTGGCTTCGGCATTCTTCAAGCCAAAGGGCATTACTCGATAGGCGAATGTGCCCCACAGGGTTGTGAATGCAGTCTTGTAATGATATTCTTTTCAGATCTGGATTTGGTTATATCTAGAAAAGCCGTCCATGAAGGAAAAGACCTCATGTCCGGTGCATGCATCGATAATCTAATCGATTAAGGGTGTTGGGAAGTTGTCTTTGGGACATGCCCAATTTAGATCATGGAATTCTATGCAAATGCGGATGGTACCCTATTTTTTATTCACGGGAACAAGATTTGAAACCCAAGTGGTGTATGCAATCGGGAAAATCAAGCCGACTGTACACAGCTTCTCTATTTCAGTTTAACTGCGGCAGCTTTGGAGGGATGGATGGGCCGTTTATTTTGGCGCATGGGGGCCACATTAGGCCATGTGTCGATGTGGTGTTCCACAATGGATGGATCCAACATGGGAATTTCAATGTAGGACTAGCCAAAGATGTCGCAGAATTCTTGAAAGAGCACTTTGTAAGAAGTTATTTCTTCTGAGGAGCAATATGCCTCCAGCATGATTTCTCCAACAATCTCGGGATTGGTTGAGATGTTGATTTTTATGGTTGGCGAGATGTTGGACATGTTCCCTTCTTCAAAGGCATCTGGTTCTGGAATGGGATTTTTGAACCAGTCGACTTTCCTATGAATGAAATCTTTGGTTTCCATAGAAAACTAGTCAGACTGCAACACAAGCTCTTCGGGGGTGAAGAATGAGTGATGGTGCATGTCATCCCATGGGTATTCTAGGGTGATTAAGGCTTCAAGTATCTCTTCATCATTACAGAAGCAACGAAGAGACAGGATTGATGGACTATTAGTGATGGTGGAGACAAGAGGGTCTGTAGAACTGGACATCATATAAATGGACATGGTGTCTGAAGAAGGAGGTGGGGGATGGATTTCTTCGATCAGAGTGATCTCAGAATCAAGGGAATGTTTTCGAAGGTTGGATAGAGTCGTTCAAAACTTAGACGAGTCCTGGAAATGGTGAAATAGTGTCCATGCAATCTGCAGAGGGCACAAGCATGGTTTGTTCTCAATGCCTTATTTCTCACTATTGGCCCACTTGGGAGTTCCACCACGGGGAGGTTTTCTGTTGTATCCATAGCATCCAAGTGCGCATGGATAAGGGAATCTCAGGGAAGTTTTGGGTTGGATGGCCCTATTCTTCACAAATGGCGCAAGGTGGGATCTTTCAAGGTTCAGTGGTAGCTTTCGCATTTTTCCTCCTGTCCCTTTTTGGGTGGGGCAGTGCGGGTGCAGGTGCGGTGGTTGGTTTTTACGGGTCGAGTGGAGGATGAGATTCGACCACAATGGTTTGCATGAGGGTTAAGACTACCTGGGGCATTAGAGGTTGGGTCGGTGGATAAAGGTACCAGATGGGAATTCCTAATGTAAAATTGGGTAAGTTTAAGGTAGCCATTACTGGCTTACTCATAACACTAGGCGAGGGTAAGATCAACGAAATTTTTTGGACTGGGGACGAGCCTAGATAACTCCCTGATGGTTTCATGTGGGGTTGAGGTTGTGGTGGAAGATGCGCATAATGCTACAGCTACGGATGATACTGAAGCTGCTGATGGTGTTGCAACTACGGTTGGGGCTGCGACTGTGATTGATGTTTGGGTGCAGCAGTGTTGGATGAGAGAATGCACAAATCTGTAGTCTCATTTGGTGTCAGTGGTGGTGACACTAAGGGGAAAGAATTCATCATGGTGGTATCGACAAACAACCCAGGGCCCACATTCAACAATGGGGAGGCTGGTATGTTGTCAACCATGGTGTTGAACGCAGGGATAACATTGGAGAGTGTGGCTAGCCCTTGCAGATCAATGGTGTTGATCATAGGGATAACATTGGTGGGTTCCATTAGCCCTTGCAGATCATGATAAGTCAGTTGTTCAACAGTCATGATTTTCCCTTCATGAGGGAACATCATGAGATGGAAAACAATTGCTGCTACGGCTCTCATGGCATACATATAACTTCTTCCGAGGAGAAGGTTATAGTTCAACTGAGAATTGACAACCTCTATGTCACTCAGTACTATTTTCCCAGCCAATGTGATGGGAACGTGTGGGAGGATTCCTTGGCCTTCAGTGGGGTGGCCATCATAAGCCCGTAGAGTAGTAGAAGATGGTTGCAGAATTGGGGATCCAAGATTCTGCCAGACTAAGGTAGACATAACGCATGTGGATGCCCCCTTGTCCACTATGCACTGGTGCACGACCAGATTCTGAATGGATACCAGTATTTGGAAGGAAATGGTTAATGGCATCCATGGTTCTCCATTCTCCATATCGAATGTGATTAACTTGGACTCATAGGGGTCTACAGCACTAAGGGTGGCTAGTAAGGCTTTTCGATGTGTTGGGAAAGTTTTGAGTACCTCAAGAGCGGACATGGCCCTAGGTGTTTGGTCCAAATCATCCACAATGTTGTAGCTTACAGCATCTCTAGCCGTGACATTGTTGGCCACCCGCCATATGGGGGGGCGTGGAGGAAAAGGGGGTAATTGAAGAGGTGCATTGCCTGTTTTGGACATAGATGTCGCTGATGTGTTAGTGGGTTCAGTGTTAGTTCCGTACCCATTTTGTATGGTCTGTAAATTGACCTCTTTAGTTGTCATGGCTAGAAAGAAGGTGGTGAACACATGTTTCTACTGTCAGAGATGCCCCCGAGGCATTGGGATTGGGCTGGGGAGTGGGCACCATTGCTACCATTCCTTGGACTGGCAATGGGTTTTGGAGGACCATGGGTGGGGCCCCTAGTGGTGCTAGGTTAGGTTGAGCTTAGGCTCCCATATTGGTGGCATACTGAACTTCGTTCTAAATGGCTTGCTTGGCACGACCCATGAAGGGGAATCCATGTGTATAGTTCTCGTAGACCTCACACAACTTGCATGGTTGATTTGTGTGCAACAGAGCGTTGCGTCTAGGTGTGTTTGGTTGCTGAGGATTTTGGGCTGTCTCGTTTTCCCCGGCATTGTTGGGAGGGTTTGGTTGTTGACCTCCTCCCTGTGGTTGATTATTTCCTTGGTTCCAGGCTCGGTTATTTCTAGCTTTCCCTTGTTGGTTATTGGGGGTTGGCTGGTTGGGAGGGTTTTGTTGTGCAAACACCTTTCCTAAAGGTGCTGGTGGATTGGGGGTGGGGGCTTGAGTGGGTTGCACAGGTGGTGCATAGTAGATTTGAGGTGGTGAAGGTGCCACAAATGTGGGAATTTTTCCCGCATATTATTGTGTCAGCCAAGCTAATTCCTGGGCCTACTGCTACGATGCAGGTTGTGCATAAGAAGTTGTAGCTCCGGACTGGGACATCATTCTTGCATAATCTAGAGTTTGGTTTGGATAGGAAACATTGGGGGTGTTGCTTGGTTGTGGTGGTATTGTAGGTGGTTTCAGGAGGTGTTGTGGTTGGTGGGAGACAGAACCTATGATTCCATCTACAGCATGGGATACCCCTGATGCATCCTGGTAGGAGGTACCTACATGGGGAGCATTTGGAATGACAATGTAAAGGTATCCATACTGTGCATAGATGAGGTCAAACTGCTGGGCCTTCAAGATGGCCTCTTCCACTATTTGGGGACATTTGGAGGTGATGTCCTTGGCTATAGGTGGTAGCAAGGTTTTCAAGAACCAGTCCACGAAGATCGTGTCATCAAGCTTGATCTTGCACACGCTGCGATGTCGCCTCCACTCGTGGATGTGGTCGATGATGTGGGTCATAGTGTCCTGGTGGAAAGATAGCAATATTTCCACTCCTTCATCATATCTAATGGGGATTTGGAAATATTGCAGGAACATAAAGGCCAAGGAGTTGAAATCTGGATACTTAGCTTGTGGTAGCTCAATGTACCACTTGGCTGCAACACCTATGAGGGTGAATTGGAATAGTCTGAGCCTGATCGAATCATCTACAATGTTGTTTGATGAGAACCATAGGTGAAACATCATGATATGGTTTTGGGGGCACTCCCCTGCCTTCCCTTCAAACTTGGGAATGTCTAAGGGGATTTTGGTTGGCATGGGAGGCCAAAAGGTTTGATGGTAGATAGGGTCATTTGTTAACTGAGCCAAGTCAAGCAGGTTGAGGCATGCCATGAAAGGAAGGTTTGACCCAAGGTTGATGTGTGATGGGGTAGCAATGATGGTGGGATTTGCAGGGACATGATGCACCTGCATGACTATGGGTCTTTGTGGCACAGTTGTGGATGAGCCATTGCCCCTAGGTGTGGTAAACGGAACCATGTGAGTGGAAGGGACATTTCCCCCATGTGTGACAGGAGGGACAGTTTGATTGGTAAGTATGGGTGGAGGCAGCTAAATTATGACGGTCTACATGATAGTGCTGGGACCTCTAGCAGGGGTGTTGGTGGTGGTGTGGGGTATGTAAATGGGGCCACTGCCAATCACCAAGCCAGAAAATGGATCTAGGTTTGCACCAGCCATGGGGCTAGATGGTGCAGTATGTCGATCTGGCTCAAATTGGTATGATTTTGAGTCTGAATCAGAGGCTGTGTGGCCTTCTGATGGTGTAGGGGGTCGTTGAGAATGATCTTGACAGTGTTGGTTCAAGGACCCAAACTGTGGTGGATCTCCTCTCAAGCGTGAGGAAGAACATGGGGCATCAATTGTGTCTGGTTGGTATGTCAAATGGTGAAATATGGTAATGATGTTTTGGACCCTAGTTTTAATGGATTCTTATTCTCTTTCAAGTGGTCACTTGGCCACCAAGACTGCCAGGAGATAGTGCTTTGATTTTTCCTCATGGGAGTGCTAGTCAATCGGTAGGAGTCGTTGCCTGTTTCACTTGGAAATTCCTCTTAGCAGCCAACTACTTTGGGGTTCCCGTGGTACTCCTCACAATGAGTTCCTAGGCTGAGCCCAATTACTTCCCATAGTTAAGGTAGTCAGGGACTTATGTCCTCAAAGACTGCAAGTGTTTGAATTAGTGTAAATTATAAATGTTAATGGCTAGCTCAGCGTCATGAACTGAGTTTGGTTGTTTTATGTGGTATAGTTTATGTGCATGGATTTTGTATTTCTATTACCTTTGGTAGTTGCTTATATGGTTTATGAATATTTCACAAAGAGTGTTTGGTTTATTGCAGAATTCATAACTTGGGTAAATTGTTGATGAAAGCAGTATATTGTAAATAGAAAATTAAACACGTGCCATACCAGAATCTGAACTGTGGTAGCCTGACTATGTGATTGCCTTACACCTGTATTTATCTTCAACCAGGAAAGAATGTTGGGCTCTCAACACAATGGGACTAATCCCATCCGTAGATCTCAAGTCACTATCTGAATGCAAGGTCGGTCAATAGGGAGGACACGAACGCCATGAAACCCCCAATGGTCTCCACCCCCTCTACCTTCCAAGTCACCCATTTTTAGTGGTTTTGGAAAATTACAGATGAAGTGCCTATTACTATACGAGCTTCACCCTTCGTCTTATCCCAAAATACCCCAAAGGGTGATGACTAGGTGGAGGAGGAAGGGCTAGGAAAGATATCAATTTCGAATTAAAAACAAAAACCTAACCTATAGTAATTTTGTTCAAGATTTAATCAGATTATTTAAACCATTAACCATTTGATTTAACAGTGATTTACACAGACTGAAATGAAATAAACACAGATTAATGGAAAGAGGCGGTTGAGCCACACTGACAGTCCAAATAACTTAAAAATCCAAATCTGAGAGACAGATCGCTCTTTTTGTGGGAAATGTGGCGAGGTGGTCACCAAATCTTTCCCAAATCAGGGGAGGCGGTTGCTCAGAAACTACAAACAAGAGCGATCTGATTTCTGGGAGGAAGTCACATATTTTGGGCCTGAATGAGCGACCTGATCGCACCTTTAAGCCTGATAAGAGAAACCTAGTCCCAAAGATGAAAAAATTTTAAGCCTCAGCCAGGACCGGCAGACAGTAACTTGTACTATGGCCGAATGGACTCAGTTTGGACTTAAGGAGGCTCGGCCATGAATTAAAATGCATGAAAAGACATATTTAATCTATATTTGAAAGGAAACTAAACTAGGGAAAATAAAAACTGAAATACAGAAATTAAATCTAGGGATCCTGTGGGATGGACCTGGTATGGTCGCCAGTTTTGTAGTAGAGATTTCTCCCTTGCTACATGAATGAATAGATCCCTTCTGTCTATAGGATGGAAGGGTAGGGTTCTTGTGAGGATGAAATGAAAAATAAAGAAACCATATTAGGGCCAAGGTCCAAAACCCTGCATAAAACTGTTAGCAAACAAAAGAGCTGTAAGAAATCGAAAGAAACCTACAACAAAACATGAGTAACAAACCTGCAAGCAAAAATATGTTAGAAAAACTATAAGAAAAATGACAAAAAACAAAGATTATACCTTCTCTGGGTGGAAATTGGCCACCATCCCCTATCTTTGGGAGCACCTCTCAAATGGAATGGGAGCTTTGGCTCAATGGAGGAATGGAGGAGAGGGAGGGTGAATGACTTGAGAGGAAAAGGGTCTCAAGGAACTCACATGAGCAACATAACGATTAGGAGATTAGAAGTGTTTTGAGAGTGACCCCCACCCCTCTATTTATACTTTTTCTTGATATTTTTAGGTTTTTAAGCCCCTGGTTGGGGCTTTAGCCCCTTTTTTGGGATTTTAGCCCCTTTCACCCAATTCCAAGCTCCTTTGAGGGGTTTTAGCCTCCTTTTGGAGGTTTTAGCCCCTATGAGAGCTATTTTGGCTCTTTTTAGGGGTTTTCAAGCCCTTTTTCATATTTTTGAGCCTTTTTGAGGGTGTGGGGGTCAAATGAGGGTCGTGCATGGATTTCCTTAGGTGGTGTAGGTCATGTAGAGCTCATTGAGTTATTTTTTGGGTTAACAGACCAAAGAAGGTCACTGTTCATTTTAGGAAGCACCAAGAAAGTCACAACCCAGCTTAGGAGGTCATGGTTCAGACTTGAGTGGAATAATATCTCTACTGCACTATTTGAGTGTGCTAAGTTGTTATAAATTCATGGGTTTTCTATGGGACACAAATTGAGCTCTGGTTTGTGTGCAAAATTTCATCATTACTTGATATTTTATGGATTGTTGTTTCTGGGTCTGCTACTCCAGTATTTGGGGTTTCCTTATGGTTCACTTCAAGCACACCCAAACAATCAAACAGTGCAACAATGATCTTAGTCAACTCAAACAAGGTTATCATTTATTCTAGCATCCCCAAACAACTCACAACCTACACAAGAAATCCATGGGATTTGTATGGGTTGCAGAATGAGCTCTAATTTGTGTGTGGAATGTCATCATTACCTGATATTATATGAATTGTTGTTTCTCGGTCACAGTTTTAGACTTGAGTGGACTAATATATTTGATGCACTATTTGAGTGTGTTAAGCTGTAAGAAATCCATGGGATTTGTATGGGCCACAAACTGAGCTCTGGTTTGTGTGTGGAACTTCATCATTACCTAATATTTTATGGAATGTTGTTTCTGGGTCTACTACTCTAGTAATTGGGAGTTCTTTACAGTTCACTTCAAGGAAACCCAAACACTCATTCAATGCAACAGATATCTTAGTCCACTCAAACAGATTTTTGTTTTTTTTTAGCAGCCCCAAACAACTCACAACCTGCTCAAGAAATCCATGGGATTTGTATGGGATAAAAACCTAGCTCTGGTTTGCATGTGGAATGTCATCATTACCTGGTATTTTATGAATTGTTATTTCTTGGTATCCTGCTCCAGTAATTGGGGACTCCTTGCATGTCGACTGGGTAATTACCTTGACTGCTACTATAGTTCACTAAACCTATATTAATTAAATTTATTCTCTCTCTCTGGTATGTCCTTAGTTCCGGTAGTGACTTGTCTCTTATTAGACAAGATCTGAACTAAAAAAAATATTGTTGAGTATAAGGAAGGTGTCAACTCTCCTAATCGTACTTTGAGTTAGATTTACTACTGATGTTATTTATTGTCTTTGTATGATTTTCATCTTTAACAAATGGACCTTCGGGAGTGTTAATGTTGAAAGAGATGAAAATTATGCTTTAAAATTATCGTGTATAGTTACAACGATACTATTTTGTTTATAGTATTGTTTTATCAAGGTTTGTCATGGTTTATGTCTGTTTGGTATGGTGTGTCATGATTTATGTCTATTTCATATAGTGTGCCATGGTTTATGTATTTTTTCTTATCAGATATTTCCTTCTAAGTTTAACTATCAAAATATGGTTGGTAGTTTCCAAAAGATGCAGTTGCATTGATGCATATTTGTTAGTTTTTTGGGATCCATCTCTCAAACTATTGGATAGACTTTAAGTATAAGAGAAGATATCTCTATTCACATGTTAATTTCATGTACTTTTTTTTCTGCTAAAATTGTGGAAATTTTATTGACATCTCATGAGCATTTTAGAATCCTTTTTTTTGAGAAATTAGAATAGGGAATAGTTGATTGGAACTTCCAAATGGTGATGATAAAACTCACTATTGTGGTATGGACCTTCCTTATACGGTGATGACAAAATGTACTGTTGTGGTATGGAACACTTATGGACTTTATACCTTGAGATATAATATAGCAGTTTGACACCTTGGTATTTTGCGTAAAAGGGTTGTTTCTCCACCTTGATTGTACACCTTGGTCCTATGGGTAAAAGGGTTATACTCCCACCTTGATTGACACACATTGGTATTGTTGGTGTAGGGATTGTTTTCCCAATTTTTCATGACCCCTTTAGTTGTCTCTTGATATTATGTTGAACCTTGATTGATCCTTATGCTATCCCCCCCTCACAATATGGTACCTTAACCCCTTATTTTATGTTTGTTATTGGTGTTGCCTCCTAGCAACCCCAAACAACTCATATCCTCCTCAAGAAAGTTAAGATAAATCATGGTTTAGTCCTACCATCCCCAAGAAGGTCACAGTTCAGTTCAAGCATACCAAATAAGGTCACTGTTCATTTTAGGAAGCACTACGAAGGTCACAACCAATCTTAGGAGGTAATATTCAGAATTGAGTGGACTAATATCTATGTTGCACTATTTGAGTATGTTAAGATGTAAGAAATCCATGGTATTTTTATGGGACACAAACTAAGATATGTTTTGTGTGAGGAATGTCATCATTACATGATATTTTGTGGAATGTTGTTTATGGGTTTGTTGCTCCAGTAATTGGGGTTTGCTTATGGTTCACTTTGAGAAGGCCCAAACACTCAAACAGTACAGTAGAGATCTTAGTCCACTCAAACAGGGTTATGGTTTCTTTTAGAAGCCCCAAAAAAATACCATCTTGCTCAAGATAGCCATGGACTTTGTAGTGTCTACAAACTGAGCTCTCGTTTGCATGCAAAATGTCATCATTAACTGATATTTTATGGACTGTTGTTTATGGGTATATTGATCTAGTAATTAGGTTTTCCTTACGGTTCATGTCAAGCAGACCCAAACACTCAAACACTGCACCAAATATCTTAGTCCACTAAAACAAGGTTATGGTTTCTTTTAGCATCCCCAAACAACTCACAGCTTGCTCAAGAAAGCCATCAGCTTTGTATGGGCCACAAACTGAGCTATGGTTAGTGTTTGGAATGTCATCATTATGTGATATTTTATGGATTGTTGCTTCTTTGTTTGTTGCTCCAGTAATTGGGGTTTCCTTGCTTGTCGACTGGGTAATTACCTTTACTTCTACTATAGTTGACTAAACCTACAGTAATTGAATTTATTCTCTCTCTCATGTATGTGATTTGTTCCTGTAGTGACTTGTCTCTTAATAGATAAGATTTGAATTAAAAAATATTGTTGAGTATAAGGAAAGTTTCAACTCTCCTAGTGGGTTATCTTTTTTTTTTCTTTGTACTTTGAGTTATATTTACTACTTTTGTTATTTATTGTCTTTGTATGCTTTTCAGCTTTAACATAGGGACCTTAGGGAGTGTTAAAGTTGAAAGAGATAAAAATTATGCTTTAAACTTATCTTGTCTAGTTACAAGGATACTATTTTGTTTCTAGTATTGTTTTGTCATCGTTTGTCATGGCTTATGTCTATTTGAGATGGCTTGTCATGGCTTATGTCATTTTTCTTATCAGATATCTGCTACTAAGTTTAAATAAAAAAATTTGGTTGGCAATTTCCAAAAGTTGCAATTGCATTGATAAGAATAGGGAGATAGAGGATATAGAAGCAACGTTGGAAGATACTAAGGTAATGGATGTTCACTATTTTTTGTTTTATAATGTTTGTAAAATAATAATAAACTTTTTTTCAATGTAAATGAAAAGTGATTTATGTGGTCATTATTTTATATGGTTCACGATTTCCCATTTCAAATTTCAATATAGATGTTAGCAGCAAGCAGGTTTTCAAAGATACAATAGGCACGCGAAGAAAAGTTGAAAGTTCTAAAGAATCTAGAACTTGTGCAAGTTAACATATATTTTGGTCAATGGTCAACCTTTAATTTCTAGAACTCATATTGCTTAGCAGTCTCACGCTAATTGCAAAGTTTTTTTAGTGTTTGTCTTAAGCTAATTCTATTTGTACTATATGACAAGAAATTGTAAAGTATGAGAAGTATGGTGTGCAATCTAGACCCTATATTTTACTGAATGAGCAAATTCAACATTTAAAATTTGAGGTAGAACAATATCAAAACATGATAGAGTCATTGCAGGTAGATTATTAATCATCTTGTTGGCATTATTTGGTCAATATGCTTAAGCATTTTTTGAAATGTTGTTACAATGGAATCCATAAATATTGGAATTCAAACTCCAGGATGAAAGAGATAGTCTTCACAGGTGAGAGAAGGAAATTTACTTGAAGGTTGAGTCAACTGATTTTGCACGAAGAGCAGCTGCCAATGTTGATGCCAAGATTACCGAGCTGGAGACCAAATTGCAAGAATGTCTGAAAGAGTTATATAAAAATTGAAGGAATGGGCTATATTTTAATCCTTTGTCATCTTACGCTTATAGATTTCTTTCAGTATGATAAGAATATAGTTTGATTGACAATTTCATTCCTAACCATGAAGGAAAGACATTGTCACCATTTAAAGTCATGGTTTTAACTTTACACAAAGAGATGGGAATGATGTAAACAAAGTTAATTAGGTTCAAGGAGATAGATTGTGAATTCCACTTTTTACGGGAAAAAGTTCATTCACTTACATCTATACTTAGTAGAAAGGTTTCTCTCTCTCTCTCTCTCGCCTAAAATTTATATAGAATTTTATGTTTAGTTTAGCATAAACATAGATTTCTACATTTAGTTTAGTAGAGCATAATTTTCTAGCATCTTTATATGTTGAATTCATTTTATGGGATCACAAATAATCAACATACATTATACATGTAAATTCCTATGAGCTTGGATGATAATCTCATATTGTAGGACATAAAATTGGATAGAAATAATTAATTATTAAATACATTTATATCTGAAAGCAAATCATGTACAGATATTACTTTAATTGTGCTAATTGTGGATGCAAAAACCTATTTCCAATGCTCTATTAAACCAAAAAATCCAATTCAGCATCTATTTTGTCATTGGATGTTGCATCGAAGAAAGATCCAATTTAGAATGTATTTGGTGATTGAATTTTTTTGTGATTAGACCAATACTGGACATCTAATCTATTCATTTGATATTAACCATCGACTACTTTCCACTGATATTTATTGTTATATTTTTATCATTCAAGCTAGCATTATCTTAGGATCTTTAAATGAGATAATAACAAGCACAACAATCAAACACAAGAGACAATAGACACAAATATTTTCCTCGGGGAAACCATAAAGGAGAAAACCCCGCAACTTCCTCAAATATAGAATCACCACCAAAAGTAAAACCCAAAACAGTAAGATGATCTCTCGATAGCAGTAGTCTCTCTCTCTCTCTTATCCCAGCTTATTCTTCTCTCTCAGTAATGCGCTACAACTGAGTGTGAGTGAATGTGTGATAAATATAGAGGATCACTCTCTATTTATGATAATTCCTGACTTGACAATAAATCACTAGGGCCAACTTCTCTAGGAGAGTCTAATAACCCTAGGGCCCCACAACTACAGGGACTTTAACCCTTGATCAATAGAAAGGGTTACCCTCTATGACTTTACATGACTTGTTTACATTATTGAATCTCCTGATAGGAACATTGGGGCATGACATGACTCAATTACATTACAAATAATTCCCAGAATAAACATCGAATTGCAATACATAAAATATCCAAGTGAATACATTATGAAGTTACAAATACATCAACACTCCCTCTTAACTAAGAAGGTATTCTCTCGACACAATTTATCAGCACAGGTCTTCTTCTCTGTATCATCTAGATCATCATCAAGTTCTCTTCATCTTCAAGTCATATTCATCTTCAATTCATGTTCATCTTCAAGTCATCTTCATATTCAATTCATCTTCATTACTGGATCTGGATCATCATTGGATCATCATCATTGGATTTGGATCATCACTCGATCTAGATCATCATTGGATCTAGATCAACACTCGATCTAGATCATCACTGCTGGATCATCACCGGTGCTATCTCTCGATTCTTCTCGTCATAGGAAGTTCTTTAGATCCATCCCTTTTTCATGTTGGTTGTAGGGCCAGCCTCTATGTAGGTCTTCTTCAATGCTTATATTTGACCCTTAGTCAGAATGACCTGCCCAGCACTTACATCTAACCATGGGAGGAACACATCCAAAAAACATGTCAAAAAGGCCCAGCACTCACATCCAATCATGGGAGGAATATATCCAAGAACCATATCTAAAAGGCTCAGCACTCACATCCGACCATGGGAGGAACACATCCAAGAATCATATCAGAAAGGCTTAGCACTTATATCTGACCATGGGAGGAACACTTCCAAGAACCATGTCAAAAAGGCTCAGCACTTATATCTGACCATGGGAGGAAAACATCCAAGAAACATGTTACAAAGGCTCAACAATTATATCCAGCCATGTGGGGAACACATCTCACATCCATGCTAGAAGGGCTCAGCACTTATATCTATACATGTGGGGAACACTTCTCGTATCCATGCTAGAAAGGATCTGCACTTACATCTGATCATGTGGGAACACATCCCACAGTCATATTAGAATGGATCTACACTTACATCTGATCATGTGGGAACACATCCCACAGTCACATCAAAATGGCTCTGCACTTACATCTGATCATGTGGGAACACATCCCACACTCACATCAGAATGGATCTCGGACTCATCACATCCCATTGGAGGGAACCTCGATCTGGAGAACACCAAGCTTCTCCATGAAGTACTAAAACTTCACTCTAGCCAATGGCTTGGTCAACACATCAGCTATATGTTCATCCGTCGCAACATACTAGAGCTTCACTACTCCACTTTGCACTATATCCCTGATATAGTGATACTTGATCTCGATATGCTTTGACTTTTCATGGAACACTGCATTCTTAGACAACTTCACACAACTATGGTTGTCACAATATATACAAGTAGCATCCAACTGGAGATCAAATAAATCAGACAGTATCTTCCTCGTCCATACTTCCTCACAACTAGCTAAAGAAGTTGCATCATACTCTGCTTCAACTGTACTCAGTGCCACGCAAGACTGTTTCCTGCTAAACCAAGAGATCACACCTGATCCCATACTAAAGCAACACCCTAAAGTGCTCTTTCTATCAATGGCACTTCCTACCCAATATGAATCAACATAACCTTCTAGGTTAATCTTTTGATCAGCCTTATATTTGAGCCCATAATCAACTGTACCATTTAGGTACCTCATAATATGCTTTGCAGAAATCAAGTGAACATGTCTCGGATCCGTCAGGAACTGGCTCAATGTGTTCACATCAAATAAAATTATATCTGGTCTTCTATTCGTCAGGTACATCAAGGACCCAATCATCTGGCGATATATCTTAGCATCAACCGCTTCTGATGAAGCATCACTTAACAGCTTTAGGTTGTATGCCATAGGTGTGGTCATGGCCTTACATTCCATCATCTCGAACCTCTTTAGGATCTCTACTGCATACTTCCCTTGTCCTAGGGAAATTCCATCTGCATTCTGCCACACCTCCATGTCTAGAAAATAGTGCATCATACCCAAGTCCTTCATTTCAAACTTGGCAGCAAGCTTCCTCTTTGTGTCAACAATCAACCCATCCATACCTATTAAAAATAGATCATCTACATATATTAGGAGTATCACTGGGTTCCCTTCTTCAACCTTGTAGTAAATGTCAGAATCTGCTTTACTCTTGGTAAAGCCCAAAATGGATAGGAAGCTATCAATTCTGTTGTACCATGTCCTGGGTTCCTGTTTCAAACCATACAGGACTTTCTTNCTCAAAACCAAGTGGCTGCTCCACATACACTTCCTCTTCCACTACACCATTCAAGAAAGTAGTCTTGACATCCATCTGGTGTATCTTCCATTTCATCACTGTAGCCAGAGAAAGTATTGATCTGATGGAAGTGTATCTGGCTACAGGTGAAAATTTTTCTTCATAATCTATTCCTTCTTTCTGGGAGAAGCCACAAGCCACAAATATTGCTTTATATTTCTCTATGCTACCATCTGCAGCATGCTTGATCTTGTATATCCATTTGGAAGTCACAATAGACTTCCCATCTGGTCTAGGGACAACATCCCAGACATCATTCTGCATGATCAATTAGTATCCCTAGATCATAGCATCCTTCCATTCTTTCTTCTCTGCCACTTCTTCAGAGTTGGAAGGTTCTTTATCAATAATTTCACATAGCAGGGCCACATAACTGGATCAGGACCTAGTTCTCTTTCTTTCTCTATGTGTTTCTTCTAGAGCCCCATATCTTTCTGCACATTGGATGGCCTCTCGTACCCATGTAGGTTTCCTCTTGTGATAATTCTTTTCTTGAGGTGGATCTATAGGTTCCTGGGGTTCTTCTACTTCTCGATCTTCATCTTGATTTGTATCATTCATAGTTGTATCTTAATTTTGGGTGCTTATGTTTCTTCAGAGTCTTCAACTGGTCTCTTTATAGATTTGTTGTAAGCTGAATCTTTGTCAAATGTTACGTCTCTGCTTATGTTGATCTTCTTGAATCCTGGGAAGTATATTCTGTAAGCTTTCGAGCTTTCACTGTATCCCACAAATATACCCTTCTTTCCAAAAGGTTCTAACTTTTTCCTCTTTTCTTTTGAAATGTGTATGTATACTGGACAGTCGAATATTCTAAGATGGATGACTTCTAGTTTTTTGCTGGAAAAGACTTCTTCAGGTGTCTTGTTCTCGAGTACTCTGTGTGGAGTACGGTTTTGTATATACAGCATTGTTCTAGCAGCTTTTTCCCATAGATGCATGGGAATATCTTTATCATGAAGCATGTCCCTTGCAGCTTCCATGATCATTAAATTCTTCCTTTCTACAACCCCATTCCATTGTGGATTATATGGAGTGGTTAACTCCCTCTTAATCCCTAAATCTTTGTATAATTATTTGAATTCATTTGATGTGAATTCTCCGCCATTATCTGATTAAAAGGTCTTGATCTTCTTTTCTGTGTGGTTCTCGATCAAGGATTTGAATTCCTTGAACTTGTTGAATACTTCATCTTTGTTATTTAATAAGTATATCCATGTCTTCCTAGAAAAATCATCAATGAAATAAACATAGTATACATACCCACTTAATGAACTAGATTACATCGGACCACATACATCGGAGTGGATTATTTCCAAGATTCCTTTTTCCTTTCTCTCACTACTTGGAAATGTCTTCTTTGTGTTCTTTCCTTTCGCACATCCTTTTTAGACACCATCATGCTTTGTCTGAATTTTTGGAATACCTTCAACAAATTTGCTTG
This sequence comes from Pseudotsuga menziesii, assembly GCA_001517045.1. NCBI lineage: Eukaryota > Viridiplantae > Streptophyta > Pinopsida > Pinales > Pinaceae > Pseudotsuga > Pseudotsuga menziesii. Next base: position 848,023 of record LPNX010523266.1, on the reverse strand, counting down.
CAATCGGTAATGTTCTGTAACGCACATATGCAAGCCTTCTATGCCAAAGTTCATTTGGTTCTAATGATTCATGAACCAAATCTTGTTTTGGCTGTCCCTTCAAGTTGTATAGACCTCCTTCTTGTTCCCCAATCACTACTTCATCATCAATAGTCTTTCCCTTTGGCCACATAAGAACTTGGCCATCTACAAATGAAACTCTCATTCCTTTTGCATCCAATGCATATATGGAGAGGAGGTTCATCTTTAGTCCTAGTACAAACAATAAATCCTTCATCTTCATAGACTTTATAGAGTCTAGCTTATAGGAGGATTCCCCACTACCTTTTATTGGATACAGGTAGTCATCTCCAAGTTTCACTTTGTGGGGTGATTCATGTTCTCATAGTTTCACAAAGGATTCTTTGAATCCCGTCATATGTTTGGAATCCCCACTGTCTATAAGCCAATCATTGCTTCCATGTGTGATGTTTCCCATGAGAGAGGAAATCAAAACATTTTCTTCATCACTTGAAGAATTATCACTTTCTTGTTTGATTCTCGTTGTGCAAAGCTCATTATCTTCTACAGCATGAGCATGATGTCTTCTCTTGTTTCCCCTCTTCTTGTGAGAGATATTTTTGTTTCTATGACAATCTTTGGCAAAGTGTCCTCTTTCATCACATGTATAGCATCTAAATTTAGATAAATTTTGTTAGATATTCTAGGGTTATCTTTTTGGTGGAAGTGCTTACCTTTGGAGTGATGAAAGACTCTTCTTCTTTTCTTGGAGTGTACTATAATATCTTGATCTTCACTTCCCATCTTCCATATTTTCTTCTCAAGCTACTATCTGAGCTTATTCTTGTGAGCATTCCTCCCACGATCTACTGAATTTTACTAGCTTCTTTCTGGCACAGATCCCTTGAATAAAGGAGTCCCATGATATATGGAGACCATTCAAGGTGGTCATCACAATTTCTGCATTCTCTGCTTCTTCATATACTACTTCAAGCTGTTCCTTGATATGAGAGACTCTTGTAAAGTAAGACTAGATGGTTTATGCATTCTGTATCTTTACATTCTTCAATTGGTTTCTTAGAGTCATATTCCGATTTATGTGCTTCCCTTCAAACAGTTTGGTCAGGGCATCAAACATAGCTTTAGGTGTCTTTAGGGAGGACACATGTGGTATGAGGTGATCCTTGATTGAATCAACAATAATCCTCTTAGCCATAACCAATTTCTTTTTGTGTAAGGCCTTAGCCTCATCTCCCTCTGGAATTGGAACCTCTTCATTGATGTAAGAGTCCAACTCATTTTCTTCCAAGACCAGGGAGATCCTATACTTCCAGGCTCAGAATTTATCAGCTCCCTCAATATTTTCATCAAGCTTGGTATGATGAGACATATTAACTGAGAATCTCAAATGGAAATACAAAATATTTAAATCTTACCAGGTTAAGATGTCGGACCTGGATCTGGAGCTGAATTTCTACAGAGCTAGTTTAGGAACAGATTAGGGTTTGAATTTCATGGAGTTCTTCCCAACCAAAAACTTTGATCTTCATCTCTAAACTTTTATTTTGAGGAGGAGATCAATCCAATCTTGGGATCACTCAAAAATTCCACTTCTTTGGAAAGCCCTAATTTCTAGAAGCATTGTCGAGTCAAAAACTGAAAATATTTAGAATCAGATTATGTTTCGACAAGAAGATGTTCCCTAGAGAGGAGAGTCAGCCCAACCTTCTTTTGCTGAAAATATATGGAGAGAGATCCAAAAAGTAGGAATCCCTAGTTTCCACAGCTGCACAATGTCTTCTTCTTAGGTTAGCTCTGATACCATGTTAGATTTTTATCATTCAAGCTAGCATTATCTTAGGATCGTTAACTGAGAGAATAACAAGCACAATAATCAAACACAAGAGACAATGGACACAAATATTTTCCTTGGGGAAACCATAAAGGAGAAAACCCTGCAAATTCCTTAGAGATAGAATCAACACCAAAATTAAAACCCAAAATAGTAAGATGATCTCCCAATAGCAGTAGTCTCTCTCTCTCTTGTCCTATCTTCTTCTTCTCTCTCAGTTATGCGCTACAACTGAGTGTGAGTGAATGTGTGATAAATAGAGAGGATCACTCTCTATTTATACTAATTCCTAACTTGACAATAACTCACTAGGGTCGACTTCTCTAGGAGAGTCTAATAACCCTACGGCCCCACAACTGCGGGGACTTTAACCCTTGGTCAATAGGAAGGGTTAGCCTCTATGACTTTACATGACTTGTTTACATTATTGAATCTCCCGATAGGAACATTGGGGCATGAAATAACTCAATCACATGACCGATACTTCCCAAAATAAACATCGAGGTACAATACATAAAATATACAAGTGAATACATTCCGAAGTTACAAATACATCAACATTTATCACAATTTTGAATTTTCAATCTAGTCTCATTCTCCTCCTACATTTTATTAATAGTATCTCATATATAAAAACAGTTACAGGAGTTAGAAATGTTTGATTATTTTTTGATAAATATATGTTATACACCTGAGTGGCACCTCTCCGTCCGAGTGCTGATATCCCTCATGTCGGCACACAAAAGGACACTTATGGATTGAGGTTTTCCCTTAACACTATAGCTTGGTTTGTCATGAAATACATTCTACCTTCATCCAGCTAGTTACTTTGCCATCTAGCCATGTTGGGATGTATTCACGACTCTCATTATTGACAACTCGCGAGTCATTCGCGAGTCTCCTTCATAGCAAGTCACGAATCCTTGTATTCGCGGGTTGCGCTTATACAGAGTCACGAGTCATTCGCGGGTTTCCCTACTACATACCCGCGAATGTGCTTATTAACATAAAAACACAAAATCACGCGCTAATGAGAGTTTAGTTAAGTCATTTTACTTAATCTCCCTAACTGCTACAACTTCCCCAACCTTCGAGAACTGCCTTATTTCACCCATATAAATACAGGCCTTGGGGAGGGTTGTAGGGACTTACACTTTGGAGAAAAGTTATGCTGGTGGATTGTTTACAGAAGTCTTTGGAGCAGTGAAACTCAGAATCATTTGGTGACAGAGGAGTCCTTGTCTCAGACATTTGGTTGTACTCTGAACTTTCTCATTATTGATAATAAAGAGATTACTTCTTCCACATGTGTCTTACATATCTTGGTTTGATAATTGTTTATGCTTCAGTATGTTATATTTGATTTATATAACCTGCTAACATATATATATGAATCATACTATATCTTGAAGATTGTCTCTGAACAGGTGAAAGAGGAGTGAGCCTTGAAGACTTTGGAAGTGGAGCAGATTGGAAGAGGACTAGCAAGGATCGAACGTCGTTTAACAAGTAAGTTCCTTTAATCCTCCTGTTTCCTATTCTGTACTTCAGAAGTCAATTGTCTGCAAGTGTTTGAGTATGTTGGTAATCCCTGACCTATGTTTATTAGGTGCATAATCCCTTACAACAGAACTGGTGACTCTGATGGGGAAGCCTAGACTGTTGTAGGTCATTTCTGTTATCCTGACCAGTTTTGCTTGTGAGTCTGCTTGTGGTTTATTATCCTGGATCTTGTTTACTTCAGTGTTTGAAAGTATTAGGGTTTTTTCTTTGCTTTTAAGAAAAATTTTATACCCATTCGTGGATTGTCCCACTGGACAGTCGCGAATATAAAGTTGCATTCGCGGGTTGTTATACTACACAGTCGCGAGTCATTCGCGAGTTGCACTGCTAGACAGTCGCAAGTAATCCTGAAGATTTGGATTTTTAAAGAAGAGTTTGCTTGTGTCTTTTCTTGTTATAGTCCTTGTTTTTTGAGAATACTTTCTTTAAGAATGTTGTAGAGTTTGCTTGATTGCCTCAGGTAATCACATCTTAGTTCTTTTTGAAAGCCATTTGAGTCCTTTTACTTGATTTATTTACTGTTTACATCCTTAAGCATTTGGCTTGTTTGGGTTCTTGGTTAAAGTGTCTTAGTCCAAATCAGTGATCAGGGTCTTGGACTTTGCTTTTCCAATCTGCTTTCTAACAGTTGCCGGTTTGCACTTGCCTTTTTAAGTCTGCATTGGTTTTGTATCATTGTTTGCACCCAAGCTAGGTTCCTAGCCTGCTTCTCTTGCTGGTCTGTAGGTTCTGTTAGCCTGTTTGTTTCAGTTTGTAGTTTATTTACAGTTCATAAGTTTTAAGTTGACTCAAACATAGTGCATTGTAGATGCATAGTAGTTTCTTTGAGCAATTTTTAAAGTGAAAACAAAACATAGTTAGTCTTTTGCATTGTGATTTTTGCATAAGTAGTGTTTGCTTCATTTTAAAAATATATAATCTCAGAAAATTACAAAAATATAGGTTTAGTTTCTCTTATCAGTGCTTTAGTTCATCAATACATATTTTGAAAAAATGAAAAGAAGTTTGTTTTATAGTAGTAGTTTGCTTTGAATGCACTTTACTTTCATTTATTTTCTACTGAGTCAAAACACCATACAGATATCAATTCCACTTCCTCTTGAGTAAGAAACAGCCCTTAAAATAAACGCATAATTTAAAATTTATTAGTAAGTTTTTATTTTTAGGGCCTTTTCACCTACTAGCTTAGGCTAGACTTGTGGGCTAGGGAGTGTAAACTTCCCACAAGTTATAAACTCAGACGTAGTGGACCTATCTTTAGGTAAATCCTTGATTCTATCACTATATCTAGGAAGCTCCTCTCAAACGGGAGTTAAGCACTACGCCGCGTGGAGGCTTGGACAGAGGGGATAACCCCCCAAATCCTTGTCAAAACGTAACCCGGGACTTTTACGCATCTGGGGATTCTTTCCTAGACAGAGTTTCGGGCTCAGCTACCCTGCCCATGCGTACGAGTTCGGCTTGCGACTGTCCCCCCAGACAGCTGGTATTGTCAAGGTAGCCTTAGTCTCTTGTCTCTTTAGGGTTCATACCTAGGTAAACTGGAAGGTTATTTATGGTTCACCTCGAACGGGCTTGGAAGGTAACCCTTGTGGAAAGTGCAGGAGGGTGGTGGGTGATTCCTCTGCTTGTGCCTGAGAACCCCTCAAGGACGTCAAGTAACTGTTCATCAGCTTTCTTTGGGAAAGCATATCTTTATACCCTGGTTTGATTGCTTGAGACTCTAGGATATTTTTAGTGTATGCTCTGTGGATTTGCTTGTGCTTAGTTGACCTTATGGTGTGATTAAGTCAAATTTTTAATTCTGGAGGACCAACTAGTTAGAAGGTCAAGAAGGTTGAGAAACCTTCCTCCTCTTCCTGCATTGGAGCCTCCACCTTTACCCCAAAGGCGGAGATTAGGCATAGATGGTTCTTTTGAACCAGTAGGAGTAAGTGAGGTTCTTGGTGAACCTAAATTGATAGCTAACCATTTTGATTTAGACACAGTCGAGATAGAATAATTGCAGACTGAAGAGTTTACAAGAAATTTTAACTCTCCCTTGACTGATCTTAACGATCCTGTGATCATCCAAGTTAGACCTTTTAGTTCACCAGTAGTAGGTGTCCCTTTGAGTAGAGTCATGTCTTCTATAGAAGAGAGTTCTTTTGTGTTTACCTTAACCCTTCCGGTTGAAGGGGTACTGCCTCCCCCGATTAGTGCCCCTAGATCTAGTTTGCCTTCTACCCCTTTAACTCCAGCGAGTCGGGTGGTTCAACCACCGATTCACTCCAACATAGGAGGTATTTCTGGTAACATGGTTGCTGGGATTCCCAGTATACCTACCATTCCCTCTTCCTTCCCTTACACTACTCATAGTGGTCCGGTGGGATCCTCGGCTTATGTCCAAGGATTTCCTTGGAATGGGGGCCACATTCCCCCATCCAGTCCTTACGTAGGTCCATCTCCTTCATATGTAGGAGTGCAGTTTGGGGGCAACACCTCTTATGGGAAGAGCTTCCATACCCCTATTTCGGTCCCATACACGATCTCTCCCTTCTCTTTGTTTAGCGGAGGGATACCTGCTCCAGTCTTTCAGACCCCAGCTTCTATGGGGATGGCCCGAACCACTTACAATGCACCTCCCACCCAAAATCCTGTGGCCTACCGATGGAATCTATTTCAAGGAAACCTTCCCACTTCACAATCGGTGTCAGGGGGAAACCCCACCTTTACCTATGGGCATTCGGGGGCTGGACCCTCTAAACCCCAAGCTGGAACATCTAGTGCACCGATTAGGCCCAAACTTCCTTTTCTGGCAACTTTGAACTTGCCAGACCTATCAAAATTGATGAATGATCCGGTGAGGCATGACCTCTTGTGGCCACCTGTTCCCACCAAACTGCCCTCGGACATCCCTAAGTTCGAAGGTAAGGCTGGTGAAGATCCTGGGGCTCATGCCACCACCTTTCACTTATGGTGTTCTTCCAACTCATTGAATGAAGATTCAGTGAGATTGAGGTTGTTCCAGAGGACCTTGACTGGCACTGCAGCAAAATGGTACATTGAGCTGCCTTCTACTGCTTTTAGTAGTTTCTGGGACCTAGCTAGTGCTTTCCTCAGTCACTTTCAGCTTCCAGTCTGTTACGATTTTGGAACGGATTTGTTGTCTACTTTCAGACAAAACAAGGCAACCCAAATCTCAGACCATATCCAAGAGTGGAGGAGGTGAAAGAGCCTTATCAAAGCTACCATCCCTCCTGAGTTTCTATTAGAGTGGTTCCTTAATTCATTGTTGCCATACATTTCTAAAGATGTTTCCACATCAGGAGTGACTAGTGAAGAAGAAGCCATACTCAGGGCCCAGCAGTTGGACTTGATTTATTCACAGTCTGGGATTCTATATGAAATTATCCCTAAGGCACAAAGGCCTTTTCATGAGGCCGAGAAACCCAAGCCTGGACCCCATGCCGATGGTGTGGTTGGGTCTGTAAACTCTCCCACTGTATAGTCTTTGACAAAACAACTTCACCAATTGTCTGTCAAACAGTCTATGGTGGAGGCAGCAAAGGCTTCCCCCTCCCCCCAAAGTGCAAATGTTTTTGCACAAACCTCTTCGAAGGGCAATCAGCAGCCCGACGGGAAGAAGAAGAAAGGTAAAAAGGGAGAGGGAAACCAAAATCAAAACAAGCCAAACCCCACAAACAATGCTGATGGGGGAAAAAAGGAAAAGAAGAAAGTCAAGTTCCCTTGTAAGTTGTGCCAAGGGGATCACCTTACTCATCTTTGTCCCCTCATGGAACAAGCTCAGAAGCTGCTCCAAGCTCAACCGCCGGCTATCCTGAAGGCTCCATTTCCCCAAGGGCAGAATTATGCTTCAGCTTCTACCGTAGCAGGGGGCACTCAAGCTACCCCTGACCCCAATTATATCAACAAGGTTAGATCCTCAACTTTGTTACAAACCAGGAACAAAAACTATGAGAAAGAGACCGATGAGAAGGGTAAAGTTGTAGTTGAACCTTCCAACCCTCTCACTATAGAGAAACCTACGGAAATAATGCCAAAGATACCCAAAGGTGTCTTTAAGAAGACTTTGCATAATCCAAATTCCTGAGCCACTTCTAACTACTCTGTGGTTGAATACTTGGCTCAGACTCCTTGTGCAATGTCAACTTTGGAGGTGCTACAGAGCTGTCCCGCTCAGCAGAATGCCCTCTTAGCAGCTTTAGGTAGCATGGACTCTTCGAGTCTCTTAGCGAAATTTAATCTCTCTAATGTTAAAATTCACCTCCCTTACCATGTAGCTCTATCGATAGATGTTGTCCATGGTGGTAAGACCATTGGACGAGCAGTTGTTGATGAGGGATCCTCTACTTGTGTTATGTCCCTGGCCTGTTGGAAAGCTCTCAGATCCCCAGAGCTGGTCCCATCAACCACTTTACTTACTGCTTTTGATGGAAGGTCTTTCCGTCCACATGGTATCCTACCAGCTTTTGAGATTAAGTTGGCTGGAAAAGCAGTGTCTGTTGAAGTTGAAGTGATTGATGCTCCATTGGACTACAATTTGCTTCTGGGTAGGAATTGGACTTATGTAATGTCTGATGTTGCATCTGCTATCTTTCGTGTCATGGTTTTTCCACATGAGGGCAAGGTGGTCACTGTTGACCAGCTTGATTTTACTCGAAAAGGCTGCCTAGAGTCTAAAGATTCCACTGTGCCATAGGTTGATCAGGCCAAACCTGCTGCACAGAGCTTGGGGGATGGAATGTATGCATCATTGATGGGCACATTCGATATTCCAGCTCCAGTCCTTTATATCGGTTCTACTACTATATGGAATTCCATTGATTCGGTGGTCGATAGGACTGATCCTTGGGTCCTCCCAACCCCTCAGGAACCGAAAGTGCCCTTATCTGCAGTGGAAGTGGCATATCAAGATATTACCCAAACCACTGTAGATCCCATTCCAGATCCTCTTACAGTCTCGGATGATCTGGAAGAAGTCTATATGCCCGCATGGGCAGAAAAATCTTTACATTCCATAGATTGCTTATACACTGTTTTACCTTCCGATGAAGCTATTCTGGAAGCTATGTGTTCGCATGATAAGATATGTGAGGATCTTCATCACCGATCTTATTTCCTTCCAGAGCTAAGCAAGATAGAAAACCAAGAGTTTCATGTGAGACTGTCGGATGATGTTGATACACTCGTCAACCCTTTACCTAGGGAAGGAGTGTTTTCCAAGGGGAATATGGCAAACATTTCCACCACTATACCGATCAACATCTCTGTAAAGCCATATGTCATGGAAAATATTTATATAGGTGCAAATTTCTCTCCGGAGGAGATTGCCATTTATACTACCCTTTTCAAGGAATTCCACGATATCTTTTCCTAGTCATATGAGGAGATGCCAGGCATTGATCCATCTATTGTTCAACATGAGATCCCAACCTATCCTGATGCCAGGCCAGTTCGACAAAAATTACGCCCCGTGAACCCGCGTAAAGTAGCGGCTATGAAGGCAGAGGTTGAAAAGTTGTTGAAAGAAAGTTTTATATATCCCGTAGCTTTGACTGAATGGGTGTCCAACCCAGTTCCTGTTGATAAAAAGCAAGGGACTATTCGCGTTTGTACAGACTTTCGAGACCTTAACAAAGCCTATCCTAAGGACAACTACCCTACACCGTTTATTGATCAGATCATATATGCATGTGCGGGTAGTGAGGTATTCTCATTTATGGATGGTTTCTCTAGCTACAATCAAATCCAAATCAAACCGGAAGACCAGCATAAAACTGCTTTTATTTTCCCTTGGGGTACATTCGCGTATAGAAAAATTCCCATTGGATTGAAAAATGCAGGGGAAACCTTTCAACGAGCCATGAAATTTGCTTTTCACGATATAAAAGCCATTGTCGAGCCTTACCTGGATGATATGCCTGCTCATTCTCGCAAGAGGATCCAGCATCCAGAGCATTTATAGTTGATTTTTGAGAGATGCAGGTACTATAAAATTCGCTTGAATCCCCACAAGTGTGTTTTCTGCGTCGAATCAGGTAGATTGCTTGGATTCATTGTATCTAGTAGGGGCATTAAGGTGGATCCTTTAAAAGTAGAGGCCATTGTAAATCTGCCTCCTCCTCATTCACTTAGGCAACTTCAGAGTCTACAAGGAAAGTCTAACTTCCTTCGACGTTTTATCGTTAATTATGCCAAGATCACAAAAGGTTTCATGCACCTGCTTAAACAGGACACCCCATTTGTATGGGATGAAGCTGCACAACTCGCGTTCGAGGCATTGAAAAAAGCCTTGTTGTCGACTCCTTTATTACGCCTGCCAGATTATTCTAGGGATTTTTTATTATATCTAGCCGCGTCGGAGTCTACCATTGGGGTAGTGCTAGTTCAGGAGGATGACAAGCTCGTTGAGCATGTTGTCTATTATCTTAGCCGTGCTTTGGTTGGACCTAAGCTTAAGTATTCCCACGTCGATAAGTTAGCCTTAGCAGCTGTGTATGCCGTACAGAGGTTACGGCACTACATCTTACTGAGGACCACTACTGTAGTGGCGGATGTAAACCCCTTCCAATATGTTTTATCCTGACGGATTGTTGGGGGAAAATTCAATAAGTGGATAGTCATTCTCCAAGAGTTTGACTTGGTTTTCCAATCCGCTAAATCCAAAAAGTCCTTAGTTTTTGTTGAGCTTATAGCAGAACTCCCTACGAAAGAAGATGTAGTGGTTGAGGATGACTCATTCCCAGATGAGCACATCTTCCTTATATCCACCTCTAATCCTTGGTATGGAGATATTCTTATATATCTTCAGACTTTGAAGTATCCTACCGCTTACTCTAGGGAAGACCAACGCAAGTTACGTCTTCATGCTAAAAACTACCTCATTATAGGAGATACATTATATCAACGAGGGGTAGATTCCGTCTTGCATCGCTGCCTTACTCATGAGGAGGCGGAGATTGTCCTAAATGATTCCCATAGCAGAGCATGTGGGGGTCATTTATCTGGGTTAGCAATGGCCCAGAAGATATTACGTGCCGGGTATTTCTGGCCCACCATCTTTAAAGATTGTGTGGAAGCTGTGAAACGCTGTCATCCATGTCAGCTGTACACCAGAAAAATGTAGTCACATCCTGCTCCCTTGTTTCCCATTGTCTCGGTAGGCCCCTTCATGAAGTGGGGGATTGATTATATGACATGCAACCCAGCCTCGGCTGGGGGGCATAAATACATCATTGTCGCTGTCGACTATTTCACAAAATGGGCAGAGGCAATGCCTACTTTCAAAGACAATGGCGCATTTGAATAAAGGCGCATATGAATTAGTATATTATGACGGGAATAAGCTACCTAAGCCTAGAAATGGGCTCTACCTGAAGAAGTACTATGCCTAGGCTTAGCACTTTTTCTTGTATATTAATGTATGTATTTTTATGTACATTAGGTTGTCAGTTTCATTTTTTATACTATCTGCTGGTTGTTGCAGATGTCTTCCGAGATGTATGTAGGTTTTGTTGATGGCACCAGCCGTCATACTTGTAACCTGGCTTCGGCAGCATGGGTTATCTATTCCCCTTCAGGACAGCTTGTTGCCACGGGTGGCACTTGTCTAGGTCCTGCTTCCAATAATGTTGCTGAGTATAGGGATGTCATTGAGCTCCTATGGGATGCTTTGTGATGAGGCATCACCCAGCTTGAAGTCTGTTTGGATTCTCAGTTGATTGTTTCCCAGCTCAATCGAGCTTATCAGGTGCGTAATCCTACATTGTTACGTCAGTTCATGCAAATTCATTTACTGGAAAGACATTTTGAAGTTATTACTTTTAATCACATTCCACAAAACCAAAATTCATTAACTGATGCATATGCTAATTATATTTTGGACTGGCATCTCACACACATTCCATAAAATATACAGTAAATACATAAGAAACATTTGTAAATAAGCTGACAACCAAACACAAATATATATATATATATATATGTAAATATCTGTCATAGATAGGTCAAGTCTGATCCGTAGATCCCGTTATGTACAAAATATACAAAAAGTGGATCATCATCCATCAAAATGCCCTAAAACTAAGCCTGCCCATCGGAAATCTAACCCGACGTATGGAAACTGCTCCAACGCCGGCACCTGTCGTTCCCACCATGTATAGAAATCATCATCATACATGCTATGTACTACATCTTCTCCTCCTTGACGGAGGAAGATATCTCCCCACCGGCTCAGCCTCGGCTGCCGTGGATGACGAACCTGTAATGGTATAGCACGGCTCATAGCAGGAACCCTCTCAAAGAAGAACGCTACCAGTATACTAGCATAGCCAAAGTTCTTCCGTCTTCCCCTCCTACAGTCGGACAATTGCCTCCTCATGATGGGGGAAATTCCCGTACACCAATCAAAGAGAGTACCTCTAAAGCAGTCCACCGCCACTCTCATCTGAGTCCTAGTGGCCATGTGTAACCCTGCTGACCCTAAAAGTCTGACAATAGTACTGGTCAATACCTGAACTGTAAGATCCTGAATATCTGCAATGAGAATGCTGATGCCTTTCTTTTGAGTACCAGGCCTGCAGAATACATCGACATAGTTCTGGACACTCAAGGGGTCTCCACCCCTGCCAGTGCCTTCCAGGGTCACCGGTGCTCCCCGATGTGACAACCCGGTTATGAAGTAAATGTCTTGTGTTGTAATCTCCAAAGTCTCACCTTGGATATTGAACATCCCCAGGTCATGGTCCCAGTAATGGACTAAGAACTCTAATATGTGGACATTGGCCCGCATGGGCGATGTGCAAAAGAACTTGAGAAGCCCACTAGTCCTCAATACTTGGATAGTAGGCGGGCTTTGGAGAGCCGCTTGATCCATAGCTTCATGTTCCCTCTCTCTCCACTTCAGCACCATGTTTTTCCTGACAAAAACATACAATTTGATTCAGTATTCCATACTAAAATTTTAAAATTTTTGACTATTTTTAAAACATTTGACCTATCACGCAGCATTTGCAACTATCCATTAGGACAAGTCGCGAGCCATTCGCGACTTTCTTGTTCAGCAACTCGCGAATGGAACTCGTATTCGCGACTATTACACTTAGCAACCCGCAAATACATTTTGCCACATTTTAGGTTAATGAAAAATACTGAATTAACCCCTAAATTCAAAATTTGTTTGGATAAAATTGAAGAGCTAAGGGTGTAGATTTACCTGAAGCTGACAGTTTCTGAATCCGACGGTCCAATTGTCCACAACGATCAATCAATGATAGAGGGTAAACTTTCCTTTTTGGTTCAAAAAGTGCAAATGGTATGAAATGTTTTGATTTTCAATCTATTAATAGAAATAAAATTTCATAAAGTGGGTCTTTTTATATAGTTTGAAATGACCATTGACTAATATCATCCTCTTTGTGCCTTGGAACAGGTTTACCAACTTTTACAAAGTGTTGATGCTTCTATAGGGTGGTTTTTTCTCTTTCCAACACATGTTGGCATCTTATCACTCCACATCAACCTTAGTAATCAACATTTTTGCCACGGACTATGGTATTTTAAGCCATTAGTCCCTTGTCTCTACCATTGTTCTTCCATGGCTAGGATCCCTTTTCATGAGTATCATTCTTATATGCCATTTCCATCCTTTGGTACTCATTCCGTCACTATTTCAGGCCCGGGGGTTTCCTCATTGCTATTTTTCACGCCAAATAGAGCTTCTTATGAACCTCTTTTTACAAGCTATCCCTTTATAGGACTCCCCAACCTTATGGAGTTTCTTTAGGCCCAGGTCTGACTCCTTCAAAACAGACTTGACTACCGAGTTATCTCGTCCATTCAAGCTCGTTAAGAATATGTGAACGGGCATCCGCATTGGTGGTAGGTTATCTCTTTCTCGGACCATGCGGAATAATACGAGAAAGGATCACTCTCTTTTCTTCGTAATTGAGAAGAGTATTCTCAGGTATAGGTTTATCACTTTTCCGAACCTGAGGGACTAAATTTACGGAAAAGGAACACCCAGTTTGAGCTTAGTTTTCTCTTTTTCGTGCTCTGGATCCAAACATGAAAAAGATTATGAGTGTACTTTGTGTCTTTGTCATGCTCGTTAAACACTAAAGAACAAATCAACGAGTTTATTTTTGTAAGCCCCATTTCTCGTAACCAAATGGATCTTTCCAAGTGATCTTGCTTTCCTTCACACTCATAAAACTCAAGCTATTTTATGCTGTTTTGGAAGGAGCATTGGGTAGGTGGTAATTTAACCTTTTTCGGACCTTCTTGACTAAGTACGAAAAAGGTTCACCTTTTCTTCTTCAAAAGTTAAGAGAGTTCTTCTGTGGTTTGTTTTATACTTTTTCGGCCTCAGGAGACTAAATTGGACGAAAAAGGACCCCCCTGGAGTCTTCTTTGGCATTTTCAGACTCTCTAAAGGTGAAAATACCGCATGAGCATGTACTAGTTTGGGCTCATTAAATCCACAGATCAGTGTATCAAGCATTATTTTCCCATCTCTTCAAGCTTGTTAAAAAATGAAGAGGGAACCGAGTTTACTTTCCTGGACTCGTTAAAACTTAACAGTGAAGGTAAGGAAGAAGTTTTCTCTTGTTTTCAGTAATGGCAGCATGTCATCCTTGAACATAGCACTCTTTGCTTTCCGATATCCATGTTTCAGTATAGACTTGTGTTCAGCTATCACTTTGAGTTTTGACTCCTCCTCTTTTCCATTATACCTGGGAAATCTTCTCATGTCTCCTACATGACAGATAAGTCTAGTTGTTCTATCTATCCATTGTATGTTGCCTTGGGTCATCTCTGTGTCGTGCTCACTGTTCAAGGATTATACCTCATGTCTGATATATCACCTGATCCTATTACTGTTATATCTATTATCCATTTACTTGTGTCTCCCTTCTTTTGCCCAGTTCCTAGTCACTCTTGTGATCCGTTGGAGGATCCATTGCCTTCCTTATCACAGTATGGTTCCGTTTTAGCACCGCCTGATGACGAAGACCTAGAGTTTTGATGATAGTACCTCTGGATTCACTTTCATCATTGGTGAACTCCTTTGCTTCAGTTGTCAATTATCACTTATTGGTTGACAAACTGTTGAATCCTCTCCATGTTCGACTTCAGCTTACCCTTATTCACATGGCTTGGATTGTACTGGTTCTTTGGGATCATTTATGAAGACCTTAGTCCCTCATTTCAGGCTAAGTTGCGCAAGACCATGTTCTATTCTGATATCCAGCTCCTAGATCTTTGAAGACTCATCATTATTGTATTGTGGCTTCGATCCACCTTTGTAATATACGTGGTTTCTACCTGTATCATATGATGTAATCAAATATTGTAAAGGAGCTAGTGTTCCAGTAAATTGAACATAGTATCCTCATATGTAACTTTGTACATCACATTATTATGTATTTGTTTCAAGTACTCTCTCTGCTCCATTGGATTTCTGAGTTTCTCCAAAGTTAAAGATTATAATGTATTTCGGCCATCGTTCCCCTCTGAACTCACACATTAGGGGGTATCTGTTATACACCTGAGTGGCACCTCTCCATCCGAGTGCTGATATCCCTCATGTCGGCACATAAAAGGACACTTATGGATAGAGGTTTTCCCTTAACACTATAGCTTGGCTTGTCATGAAATACATTCTACCTTCATCCAGGTAGTTACTTTGCCATTTAGCCATGTTGGGATGTATTCGCGACTCTCATTATTGACAAATCGTGAGTCATTTGCGAGTCTCCTTCACAGCAAGTCGTGAATCCTTGTATTCGCGGGTTGCACTTATACAGAGTCGCGATTCATTCGTGGGTTTCTCTAATACATACTCGTAAATGTGCTTATTAACATAAAAACACAAAATCACACACTAATGGGAGTTTAGTTAAGTCATTTTACTTAATCTCCCTAACTACTACAACTTCCCCAACCTTCGAGAACTGCCTTATTTCACCCATATAAATACAGGCCTTGGGGAGGGTTGTAGGGACTTACACTTTGGAGCAAAGTTATGCTGGTGGATTGTTTACAGAATTCTTTGGAGCAGTGAAACTCAGAATCCTTTGGTGACAGAGGAGTCCTTGTCTCAGATGTTTGGTTGTACTCTGAACTTTCTCATTATTGATAATAAAGAGATTACTTATTCCACATGTGTCTTACATATCTTGGTTTGATAATTGTTTATGCTTCAGTATGTTATATTTGATTTATCTGACCTACTAACATATATATATGAATCATACTATATCTGAAAGATTGTCTCTGAACAGGTGAAAGAGGAGTGAGCCTTGAAGACTTTGGAAGTGGAGCAGATTGGAAGAGGACTAGCAAGGATCGAACGTCGTTTAACAAGTAAGTTCCTTTAATCCTCCTGTTTCCTATTCTGTACTTCAGAAGTCAATTTTCTGCAAGTGTTTGAGTATGTTGGTAATCCCCGACCTACGTTTATTAGGTGCATAATCCCTTACAACAATATAGAGGAAAAAGAGTACATGAATAAGCTTGGTACTTCTACAAGTATTGTAGAGACCTGAAGGGTTAGACCTCAATGGAAGAGCACCCACCTTACAGACATAATATTGGTGGTTCGATTTGTCCATACCCTATCTAAATTAGTGACCAAAAAATGATAGATAATTGACCAACAAATGGGATATAAGTGACCAAACAAATGAAGAAAATTCACATATAAATGACCAAATGACAATTTTGGTGTCTAGTTTTGGTCTCTTATCACCAAACCTATGACCAGATTAATGACCATATTAATGACAAAACATATAACCATATTAATGACCAAATATGAGACCAAATTAATGAGCAACTGATAATCTATAAATGACCAAACTATGAATCACCACTTTTTGGTCGCGTGATAAGAGACCGAAAATTAGCCACCAATAATCGCCAAATCAAAAGTGGTCATTTATAGGTGGATTTTGGTCATCTTTTTGGTCACTTATCTATCATTATGCACTAGTGCATGGAGGACTAACAGAATGAACGGCTAGACATTATCACCATTCATTCCCAAGTTTCAGTTCATTCTGTTGCATTGAGAGAGATATTTTTGCTGCAACTACAAGAGTTGAAGTGAGTTTTTCGCAGAGCATGGTTATTTCGATTTCCAGTACAAGAACAGTTGCAGAATATGGTGTTACATCACCCACCCTTATTATGGAAGACACTGATGGATATGTTCCACTGTAGGTCATGGATGCAAAATAAGCTGAACAAATTCCATTCATCCCTGCAGTAAGGTTACAACCAGGCCCACCTCGCTTGTCAATGGGGAAGTGCTCTAGAAACTGCAAGAAGAAAGCACCACCACTAACACCATCAGAGGACGAGGAAGAACCAGGACCTGTGACTATGATGCCACTGTATATTTCACCGAAACAATATGATGTGCCAAAAATTAGAGTTATGAAGAATGCACGATACCAACTGGTAGCACCAATTGTACATAAAGGAGTTCATTTGTGGCATAACATACTTCCAAACCTTAACAATATTATAAAATTGAGGCAAAAAAATCTAAGGACCAAGACAAAAACTTACTATATATTCAACATATCAATTTTGCTCAAAGAAATGACATGAATAGTGCGAAAAAGTTGCAGATGTGTATTAGCTTATCATTAATCAAAATAATAGATTACAATGCAATACAATGGCATCAACAGACATGCAATTCGAATCCAAGAGATTTCATTCAAATTGGGTGAATGAGAGTGGCGTACTTGTACGTTAACACCACTCGACACATCAGTTAACCACTTAAGTCCAACATAATTGACTCTAACTGACTCGAAGGTAGTTTAGGCTGATTCTAACTTAATAGAACTCAATTGCATGCCAATTTGTAGGTGATAGCACCTGTCTAACTTCAGTTAGGTGAGATGAACTGAAATGAGTCACCAAACGTAGGTGGAGGCTCATTTAATCAATCCAATTAACTGTATTTAACCAAAAATAGGTGAAATCATGAGGAATGCGCCTTTAGCACTTCAGTTTAACTAAAAGGTAGGTGAAACAACCTCTAGTTAAATAAATGAGGTGCATATGTCAATTATATCAACCCATATTTTCTCCCTGATTAAAGGAGGAGGCTCAGTTAGGCTCCTCGATTGAAGAAGAAGACTTAGTTAGGCTCCCTTATTGAAGGAGGAGATCTAGTTTGATGATGCAGTCACATGTTTGAGTCAAAACTTAGGATAAGTGGTAAATTAGGACAAAATAAGACAAATAGTGATGTGTGGTTGGAAAATGACTCCAAAACCCCCCATTAAGTGAATTTAATGTGGAGGAGTAAGAAAATAGGGCCTCGACAACAAATCCCATAGGTTAGCCTTTACAAATTTAATTCTAAAATACTCAAAATAACTAAGTGAGGAAAAGAGAAAAAACCCGCTGGGAAAGAAAACCCCCTCCTCAAACTAAACACTAAAGAACTAATACATCTTCACCATTATGGAACTCACCCCCAACATTGAATGGAGTTAATATAACTTCTTCTCAGTGAATTTCTTGGTGAAAATGTTTGCAATTTTCTCATCTGTGGGGCAATATTGCAAAACAATTGTTCTATCACGCACAAACTCTCTATTGTAGTGCATGTGGATCTCGATGTGTTTCATTCCTTGTCTCTGAACCAGATCTGTCGATATCTTGATAGAACTTTGATTTTCACAAAATATGAGATTCAAAATAGTACTGCCAATGTCAAACTATGTTGGAATACCTTGCAACCAAACTGCCTGAATGCATGCATTGATCGCTCCCCTGTACTCTGCCTCTGCTGAAGATAGGGAAATGGTTTCCTTCTTTTTGCTTGACCAGAAAATAGGCCCACCACCATACATGAAAACATAGCCGATATAGACTTCCAATCAAGGATATCTCTATCCCAGTCTGAATCTGTGAATCCCACCAAGTCTAGATTGGAATCTGCAGCATAGTGGATTCCATAGTTTCTAGTACCCTGCATGTACTATAGAATCCTCTTGTCTGCACTCCAATGAAATTAATGAGGCCTCTAAATGTATGTTGATACAACATTTATGGCATAACAAATATCATGCCTTGAATGTGTCAAGTACAAAAGGCTTTCAATCAATTTCCTATAAATAGTGGAATCCACCTCCAATGTAGAAATTCCTTCCTCGAGACTGATTCCTAAGAGGAATGGGAAAAGTGCAGCCTTAAAATCAGCCATACTAAACTTAATTAGAAGGTATGAAACATAATTTTATTGGATTATCATTATCACATCAAAATATTGAGTGATTTCTAAGCCAATAAATTGCCTTAGCAGACCTAGATCACTCATGTCAAACGCTTCATGCAAAGCGGTTCTTATGAAGTTGATTGAAGAAAGTGTGCTTCCTATAGTTAAAAAATCATCAACATACAAAAATATAATTATTAAATCAACTTCATGATGCTTTAGGTACACATTTGTATCAGACTTTCTTCTTGCAAAGTTTTGTGATAGCAGGAAAGAGTCCATCTTTGCATACCAAGCTCTTGGGGCCTGTTTTAATCCATACAATGAATTCTGAATTCTACAAACTAATGTTGGGTATGATATGTACTATTAAGGATTCTTCATGTAGCTATATTCATTCATATACCCATGAAAAAAATAAATCCTCAAATCCATATGGTGCACCTTCCAATGTTTGGATGCGGCAATGGCTAAAACTAGCCGAATAGAATCCATCTTTGCCACCGTTGAAAAGGTTTATATATAGTCCACTCCTTGGAATTGTAAGAATATTTTACAACCAACCAAGATTTATATTTTCAGGTTGATCAATCTGTAGAAACATTATTTTTTTAGACCCATTTGAATTGAACAAGTTTACTCCCAAGTGGAAGGGAAACTAGCTCCCAAGTTGCATTTTTATGAAGAGATTGATATTCTTCATCCATGGAAGCTTGTCATATTGGATCATGTTTGGAATGATAATATGAATTAGGATTAGATACAGCCATCATATAAAAATTATTGGAAATAAAATTATCATTGCAAGAAATAGAAATGCCTGCTCTTTTATAGTCTCCTCGAGTTCTTCTTGGATCAGCAGGATTTCCAATGTTTGATTCGACGGAGGAGAGAGTATTTTCTACCCATTTTGGTAGATGAGGGGGATCATTTGGATATGATTCAGAATATGATATATATTTCTCCCTTATATCATACATTACATATTAAATATAAGAACATAAACTTTCATTTCCATCTCTAGAATCTTCATTAGAAAGAGGAAGCGGTTTTGGAGTTTCTTCCTCAACTAGTTTCAAATCTTGAAGAGGTTCTTCAAAGAAGACACTTATCTCAATGATTATCCTTTTAGTTATGATATTTAAGAGATTATATCCTTTTGGTTCTTCATCATACCCAATTAGGATACACTCAACACTCTGTGGTTGAAAATACTTTCTTTTATCCATTGGAATTCTAGCTGAAGCAGTGGACCCAAAAACCCTGAGATTGGACACATCAGGCTTGTGACTGGTGTAAGCTTAGAAAGGTTTTCTCTATTTGAAGGGTTAATGTGGAACCTTGTTCTAAATTTATGTAGAAAAATTCATATCCTTATCCCAAATAGTTTCATCCAAATCCTTAGACTCAAGCATACAGGTTTTCATCTCCTTTAGTGCTCAGTTTTTCCTTCCCGCTATATCATTCGGGTGAGGTGTGTAGGAAACAGTGTGCTGGATATTGATCCCATTTTATGCACAAAGTTGTAAAAAATATGATTTAATTTATTCACCTTTATTATCATATCTGAGAGCTTTGATATTTCTCCCAGTAGTAATCTCAACGGAATCTTTAAAATCTATGATTTTTAAAAGAAATTTTGATTTCTTTCAGAGAAAGTAGACCAATGTAAATATTGAAAGGTAATATATGAAGGTAAGCACATACCTCAATCCACTCATGGAGGTTTCTGGAATTGGACCTCTGATATCAGAAAGGATCAACCCCAAAATACATGTAGCTTTGCTAGATTTTCCCCGATCAAACTTATGCTCAGGATGCTTTCCGACTATGCACCCCTTGAAGATCCCTTTTGAGGATTTGATTTTTGGAAGGACTTCCACCATGGAATCATTTTGTAGCAGTTGCAAATATTTATAGTTTAGGTGTCAAAACCTCTAATTCCATAGCCGGATAACCTCATTCCCATGAGTCAAGAGGGCACTAGGCTTTGAATAAGGCACAAAATTGGAAAACTCATATATCTTAGCAGCATTATTTGCTTTCCCTACAGCAATGAGTTTTCACGTGGCTATCTCAGATATCTCAACATCATTCAGGTTGAATACAACTCTTTTATGAAAACAAGTGTGTGTCATTTGATACATGGACAATAAGTTTGAAGCTAAAGAGGGAACATATAGAACATTTTTAAAGTTGCCATGTTCTATGTGGATAGTACTTTTTCCTTTGAATATGAATTGAGAGTCATCTCCCATGTGGATGGAGATGCAGTTGTCAGAATCCAGTGATGTGAAATAATCCTTGCATGCAAACATATGATTTGAAGAACTAGAGTCAATCAGGAGAGCTCTAGCCTTCGAAACATTATCCATGAGTGCATGTCCTCTTTCAGGATGATTGTTTTGATCTACAGTATCTTTATTCCTTACACATTCTGTAAGAGTGTTATAGCCCAAAATGACACATCTCTATCTTGACCACTTTCCCATGATCCTGTCGCATGTCGACACTTCCATGACAACACTTCATGAAAGTCACTGAATATCACTGAAAAAACACCTATATCAGAGGACCCATATCTAGAGTTTTGTAACACTATTTGACCTCTTATGTGAACCATTGGAAAGGAATCTAAATCAGATAAAACTTTCTAGAAAACATAAAAGTCTGAAAATTCCCATAAGTACCCTAAAAATGATATTTTTTCATGTATATGCGCGTTTCCTATAGGAAACCCGCATATTCCACTTTTTATACATGACTTGTTCTACATAATACCCATGTATTTCCCTATATACACTACTATTTACATTGAAACCCATGTATACCCCCTCAATACATGGTTGTTCTCTCTAAAACCCACGTATTTTTCCTATAGATGTCAAAAAATTAAGTTTCTCGAAGTTTGGGTAGTTTGGGTGGTTATGCAACTAACTCCTTCGGTTGTAACTACTTTGTCTTCGACCCTATCTCTTCATAAACATATAAATAGAGTTAGAGAGGTCCATGAGAGGAGACTTGAATATCTGCATTGTTATGTTGGAGGATTTGGGACTCTCATTCCCCCCACCTTTTCCCTAGAATCTTTCTCCTTGTGTTGCAAAGCTTGGAGGGTGAGTTCCTTGGAGAAGAGAAGCAACAGAACTAGATCAAGGTTTCGTCAGGTGCCCAACTTGAAGAGAAGGTAGCTTTGTGCTTCATTTCATGATTAATAAATATGTGATGTCTTATTATTCTCAAATCATTGTTCAATGTGTGATTGAATCTCTCTTTTTGATCATATGATGATGTTAATCACATTATTATTTCATGTTTCTTTGATTATCATTACTTTATATGTGGTCATATTGGTTTGAGGAAGGTATAATTTGTTTTACAGGTCTCTTGGAGCAAGAGGAGCAAGTGGAGGATTGAAGGGCTACTTGGATCAACCTCATTTGGCTAAGGTATGAACCATTACAATCTCTGACATTTTTTATATATACTTGCATAACCATATGCATCTCTCTTTCAACCCTAGTACGTTGATGGCCTTTTAAACCCTAGCCATAGGAAAATTTCCTCTATAACAAAACTAACAAATCCACTAGGGAGAGCCTTATCTATTTGGGGTTTCTTTTTCTTTCTTCCATACTTTTGCAAGGTTTCAAGTCCTTCTTTCCACTTAGGGACACCTTCTCAGTATGATAGTACACCTCCCCTACCTTCCTAAGGAAGTTTTTGGATTTTTTGGGGCCTTTTTCCACCCATACGCAAGTTACAGACTCAACAGTCGTGTATCTGGGATGTGCACACAAATTTCTATACTATCAAGCCATGTATGACATGTGATATGTCAGTAGGAAAACTCGTGTATTCCCCTAAAATAGTGTTGTTTCCTCATTTTGTGGTTGTTTCTGTTGTTTAAGGGTTATTTGGTAGGTCTTTTGGGGTCCTCTGCAGGTGCATGGCTCCAAGGAGTTAGTGTCATCCATTTTGGGTGTTCTTTATCTAGTTTTCTAGTCCTTTTTTAGCATTAGTATTTTCTCTTTTCTCATCCCCCACCCCCTTTGCTTGGTTTGATTTTTGGCTTATGTTTCTAGTCAGCCTCTGTTAGTGATATTTGTCTAAACTTAGAAGCTTATTAATCTCTCTTTCCTTCTCCTTTTTTTGGTTAGCTTTACCTTTCCAAAATAGTTAACTTGTCTCTTATGCAAGCCCTCCTTCCAAGTAGGGTTTATACTGACTTTAGGGTTGTCTAGAGTCTATTTGGTGATTGTATAGCAGGAGTCATTTTGCTTTGGTCTTGTTATCTGCTTACTTTCGATTGTAGGTAGTTTTTATTTTGCATTTATAAAAGAAAAAGAAAAAGAACATATAGTTTTTCAATCTGCATGTAGATTAGGGTTTTTCCTTTAATGCATTGCATATATTTATTCTTGAAAAAATAAAAAGAAATTGTTCTTTTGTGGATTTCAAGTTTCTATTTGAAAAATAAAGAGAATAGTTTTTTTTCTTTTTGCATTCCATTTATCTTTTCTTAGTCATTTTGTTTCAACTTTGAGTCAAAAAACCATTGGTTTCACCTCCACCACCCCCTTTGAGTAATTAACAACCCTTTAAAATAAACGTTTAATGTTTAAAATTTATTAGTAACTGTTTCTTTCCAGGGACGACACACACTAGTCTAGGATAGTGTTTTAGGTTAGGTATATATTAACTTCCCAAGACTTCATACTCAAACATAGTTTCCTATCTATTAGAAAATCCAACTTCGTTGGGAAAGACACCAAAAAGCTCCTCTCACATAGGAGTCAAGAAAAAGGTCGTGTGATATTGAGATGCTGGAGATACCCCTACACTTCTCAGTAAAGCATGCACCAGAGCTGTTACACGTTTGGGGACTCATCCAGTACCTACTCCTGGCCCCATGTGGTTCCTGGTACTATTTGGGTTTCGGTCTTTTCTACCCTACCCATGTGGATCAAATGGACTGACAACTGTTCCACCGAAATTTATCTGCAATTTTGGTAGCCTTAGTATCTTGTCTGCTAGGATCTTACACAGGTGGCATTGGAAGGCTATTTCCAGTAAACCTATGGTATACTTGGAGGGTAACCTCAGTAGATAATCTGGGAGGGTGGTTGGGTGATTCCAGTGCTTGCACCTAGAGGGATCTTCACGAGACGCCAAGTAAATAATCTCCTTCCTTCACTGGTTAGTTTTGGGCCCTAATCATCCCAGAATTTCCTTCGGAAGTCCTCTTTGTTTGCCTCGCTTGATACTTACATTTTTTTCTAGTGTTGTGTTCTTTGTATTGTTGTTTTCCTATAGACCTTAGACTTTGTCTTATTGTTTGAAACTATGGCTAACACCCCTTTGAACAACAACCAATAGATCCCCATGTTGGGAACTCCTTATACTATTCCTCTCACAGGGAATGTTGGTGTTCCTTTGATGGCCACCTTGAATCTTCCTAGATTCACCCTAGGGATACTGGTGTGGTTGTTTTAAACTCCGACTGTCCTGAATGCTCCTAATGCTTCTCAAGTAAGCTCCTCTTATCAAGGGCATCAAAACACTACTTCTAATTCACCTGTAGTTGCTTCTCCTCCTCCTTCTACCTCATGTGGTCAAAGTACTAATACTAGTAACCCACAGTATAAAAGGAGTAAAAGAAGGAAGGATAGGAATAAGACACATAAGAAAGGGGGCACCCATTCAACCTCTGCAAGTCAAGTTGAACCTCACCACCTAACCTCTGTTGTTCATGCTAGGGGTACCTATCCAACCTCTGTAGGTCATGTTGGATATAAGCACTCAATCTCTACAAGTCAAGTTGATATTCACCATCCAACCTCTGTTGATCATGCTAGTGGGATCCTTCCAACCTTTCCAGGTCATGTTGGATCCAGTCACTCAGCCTCTACATTTCATGCTGAGGGAACATGTTCAACCTATGTAGTTCAAGTTGAACCTCCCCATCCAACCTCTGCAAGTCATTTTGGATCCATCCACCCAACCTCTGAAGGTCATGCTGGGGGAACACACTCAAATGTTTCAAATCATGTTGATCCTACCTGTTCAACCTATGCAGTTCATGTCTAACCCATCCTCTCAGACTCTATAGTTCATGCTGGGGGAGTCTCTCATCCTATGTAGTTCATGTTGAGGAAAAACAGTCAGCCACTACAATTCATGTTGACACTACTGAAAAGACTAACCATTCAAAACACAAGCCCAAGTTCCCTTGTAAGCTTTGTGAGGGAGACCACCTTACTTATCTATGCCCCGCCATCATGGAGGTATGAAGAGTTTGGTATCATAGTCATCTCATCTTTTAACATCCTAAAGTCTCTCAACAACCATCCTCTCTTAGTCAGGTTGGACCCAGTCACCCAGCCTCTAGTGGTCATGCTGGGGGAAAATATCAACCTCTTTAGGTCATGGTGAGAGAAAACAGTCACCTAGTTCTATTCATGTTGACACCATTGAGAAAACTGGTTGTTTGATTAAAGGAAAAATTAAGTTTCCTTGTAATTTATATGGGGATATCATCTTACTCACCATTTCCCTAGTATCACGGAGGTGCAAAGAGTTTGGTTCGAGACTCAAGAATATCCTACTCCTGAACAACCTATAGTTTCTCAACAAGCTACTCAACCTTTGGTTGATCTAGTGGTCGAACCAATCTCAACTTTGGTCGATCCCACTTTTCTTTAGGAGATTGATCCTTATGTGATTGAACCAATGTCATATTTGGTTAATCCCACTCTCCCTTCAGAGAGTGACTTTCACGAAGTGGTTGAATCAATTCCATTCTTAGTCAATCCCACTCCTCCTTTGGAGAGTGATGTGTCTGCTAGTCACATTTTCTTCACTGCTAGTTTAGAACTTACTGAACAAGGGGGCATTGAACTCACTCCAGATGAACCCCCACCAAGATCTTGAATTGCTTCCTTTGATTGGGATATCCTATTTGAGCCATGACTTCCTTCTGATGCACCTTTACAGATAAAGGTCAAAGTTGAACAATACACGATTGCTCATCGTATTGTTGATGAAGGAGCCTCAGTTAGTATCTTTTCTGCTCGTGCTTGTCGAGGCATGGGATTTCCCATCCTTGTGTTGAAATCTATTTAGTTACTAGAATTTGATAGAAGAACTAGAATATACTTGGGAATTCTTGCTCAAACACTTATTACTTTGGGTGGGAATACTGGATTAGTTGATTTCATGGTGATAAAAGACCCCTTGGACTTCAATATGCTCCTTGGGCGTGATTATTTCTATGCCATGCAAGCTGTGTTGTCAACATTCTTTCGTGTGATGTAATTTAATCATGGTGAATAAATTGTCACTATCGATCAGTTGGATTTTCTTGATCTGTCTACTGACCCAACTAGAGACCGGGTCTTTCCTTTATTGATTCCTAGTGTTTCTATAAACACTACCCAGCCACATGTGAGCTATGTGGCATCATGTAATTTGCATTCAATTTCCATTGAGGAGAAGCCTTTGTGTTCATGTTTACCTTCTCGAGACTCGGTCCCAGTAGTTCACCAAGTGATTCATCCTATACAGACTTTGGAGCCCTCTCTTCACTCTGTCGATCCATTTGAAAGTTTAGACATGTGTCATATATCGGATGATCTCCTTCCTTTGGATGAAGTCTTCCTAGAGTATTTGATACAGTTTGACCTTCTTATGGATGTTGGTTCACTTGTGACTAAGTATAACCCTGATTTTCCTAGTAAGCCCGATCTTCCCATGGATAGGTCTTCTTATGTTGGTCCTTTTGAGTTTTTGTACTCTCCCTTTGAACAACAAGTCAGTGATCCTAATGAGTTTAATTTTTCTTATGAGTTTTTTAACTCCTATGATACTAAGTTTCTTCCTACGAAATCTATCTAATCTATTGATCTTTTCTTTTCTTTTGAGGTTGATATTGTTTATTGTGAACCCTCAGGCCTTGCCACTATAGAGTCCTTTTTGGTTGATTCTGCCTTGACTACATCTTTTGTAGAAGATAAAAAAGTTGCATGTGTTTCTGCCAAAGTGACCCGCATTGGATATTTTCTTCTGAATGTGATTTTGATGTTGTTGTTTGTTGGAGACGGGATTTCTAGTTGGATCCACAACTATTTACTGACCTCCCCTTGTTGTTCAAGTTGTAGCTTCATTTGCATGTACCTTTCTCATGCTTATGATCCTGATTCCGGCTTGCACACTTTTAGCTCATTGTATAATCCCTCATCTTCACTTTCATCATCAATCAGCCTTGTACCATTTTTTGTTTGCAACATGACACCTTTTTCCTTGAGGAGACATTCCCTGAGTGTATTTATCTTGCTCATGTTCCTTGCATTGTGCATAAGTTTATTCCTTGCGCCTAGAACTAGTTTCTCCTACCTCTGACACTCGTCTCCTCGCATTTAGAGAATTATTCATGTTCTTGTTTGAGTTCGTTAAAACCAGTAAGGAGGCCGCAAATTGAATTTTCTGGACTCATTAAAACTTCACAGGAAATATATGGAGTTATCTTTAAGCTTTGGTCTAAATCCTTAAAATTGACTATATTAATGAGTTAACTTGTTTGTTCAGACTCGTTAAGGTAAATTGAACAATCATCTGCATAGGTATAAGTTTACCCATTTTTTTGACCTTGTGGATTACTTAGGAAAAATGAATACTCTATCTTCTTCAGAGGTTAGAAGAGTATCTTCAGGTATAGGTTTATCTCTTTTTCGGGCCTGGAGGACTAAACTTATGGAAAAGGAACCTTTTTGAGCTTAGTTTTTTGTTTTTCGTGCTCTAGACCTAAACATGAAAAATATTTTGAGTGTACTTTATGCTTTGTCATGCTCTCTAAAACCTAAAGAACAAAGCATTGAGTTTACTGTTGTAAGCCCCATTTCTCGTAATCAAATGGATCTTTCTGAGTGATATTTCCTTCCTTCAAGCTCATTAAACTCAGGATACACTCCTCTTTTGAAGGTGCATCGGTCTAGTGATAGTTTACCCCTTTTTCGGACCTTTCCAACTAACTACGAAAAAGGCATACCTCAGTTCACCTGGGCTAAGAGAGTTATGCTTTGTATTTTTTTACACTTTTTTGGACTTAGGAGACTAACTTTACGAAAAAAGCACTCCCCTAGAGTCTTTTTTGGAGTTTTCAGACTCTCAAAACTATGAAAATGTCATCAATCATTCACTAATTCGAGCTCATAAAATCCAAGAATTAGTGCTTTATCAAGCATTCTTTTGTCTCTTCTTCGAGCTTTCCAAAAATGAAGAAGGTCCCGAGTTCGCTTTCTTGGAATCATTAAACCTTTACAAGAAAGAGGGAAGAGAAGTTCATTAACATGTATTTTACATAATGGTATCAAGTGTTGTCTCCTTGAACAAAGCAACATTTTTTATTTTATCAACAGTTGGGTCTCAGTTTTTGACCTTATCCCAATTGATATTTTTTACTCCTCTAGTTGGTATCTTTTCCAATTATATGGAGAATATTTCAATGTTTCCTACATTGCAGATTTGTATTGATTTGTCCCTTTGTGTGAAAATCTTGCTAAGTCACTTTTGTGTTGTGCTCACTGTTCAAGGATTAAACTTTTGTCGGTCATTCTGCAGTTTCCTTGAATTTTTATGTCGTC
Organism: Pseudotsuga menziesii; assembly: GCA_001517045.1. NCBI lineage: Eukaryota > Viridiplantae > Streptophyta > Pinopsida > Pinales > Pinaceae > Pseudotsuga > Pseudotsuga menziesii. Next base: position 819,720 of record LPNX010523266.1, on the reverse strand, counting down.
CATTCCTTGTTATCGGTTCATTACATCATGTCTTTGGCAGTTCTTGCCATGAAATTTAGTACCAATTCCAAATCCAATTAGTCTTTGAATTACCTCATTTTGGATGATGCAGGATGTATTAATGCCTTCCTTCCAATGGATCTTTTCCTCTCGACTACAACATATATTGCTCTGAGAATTAGATTTAGAGTTTATGACATTACCTTTGGGATTGCAATCATTAGTGGCAATTTCCCTCATTATTGCATAGTGGGAATACCTTACTGTCTCCTACTCAATGGATTCTTCAATTGTTTGACTTCAAGTCCTTGTATTCACACTTGTTAGAATGTACTAGGTACCTTTGGGACCATTTTAATTAATGGTGGTTTCCCTCGCATTTGTTAACGGTTCTCATTATTGACTTGTAAACAAACGGTTCTGCCATGTTCGACTTCAGTTCCTTTATTCACATGGTTAGGATCCGTACCTTTTTGGACGGTAGCACCATCATTTTTCTATTTCTTGAGATATGCAAGACCTTGTCACACTTCATATGACATTTGTTGAGACATAGATCCACCTTTTATTATTATGGCTATGATCGACTCTCGAGCATGGATCCACCTTGTTCACTTGTGGCCATGACTCCTTTAGATTTGATATGGCACCTTTTTGTATATTGAGCGACCATGATAGTTTCATCAGTTATAAATATGTTAGATCCTCCTATATATTTATGGTGATATTTTGTATATGGACTTGTATGTCCCAAAGATCAGTATTTACCTACATTTATCTCTCTTTCAGGTACCTCTGTTCTAGCCTTTCGATCTTGGATTCTCTACTCTTTCCATACTTACTTGTTTCCTTTGTAATGTATTTTTTCTATCATCTTCCCCTCTAACCACATACACTAGGTGGCATCTATTATACCCCAAAATGACACATCTCTTCCTATGACAACTTTCCCATCATTATGTCGCATTTCAACACTTCCATGACGACACTTCATGAAAGTCACTGAATGTCATTGAAAAAACCTATTTTGGAGGACCAATATCTAGAGATTTGTAACTCTGTTTGACCTCTTCTTTGCATTTTTGGAAAGGAATCTGAGTCATATAAAACTTTGTAGAAGACATCAAAGTCTGAAAATTCCTAGAAGTATCCTAAAAATGAGATTTTTTGATGTATACATGAGTTTCCTAAAGGAAACCCACGTAATCCACTTTTTATACACGACTTGTTCTACATAATACCCATGTATTTCCATGTATAAATGAATAACTACATTTCAACCCACATATACCCCTTGAATATGCAATTGTTGTCTCTGAAACCCACGTATATTTCCTGTAGATGTCAAAAAAAGAAGTTTCTCGAAGTTTGGGTAGTTTGGGTGGTTATCCAACTGACGCCTTTAGTTGTAACTACTTTGTCTTTGACCCTATCTCTTCAGAAACATATAAATAAAGGTATAGAGGTCCATGAGATAAGACTTGAATCTTTGCATTGTTATGCTGGAGGAATTGGGACTCTCAATCCCCCCACCTTTGCCCTAGAAGCTTTCTCCTTGCGTTGCAAAGCTTGGAGGATGGGTTCCTTAGAGAAGAGAAGCAGCAGAACTAGATCAAGGTTTCATGAGATACCCAACTTGAAGAGAAGGTATATTTTCACTTCCTTTCATGATTAATAAATATGTGATGTCTAAATCAGGAGTCCTTTCAGTCTATTTCTAATCACTAGCACCATTGGGTCCATTTGTCTTAATTGGGGCACATGCACCAGTTACTAAAGTATGGGGAACACTAATTGAGGCAAATTTCCACTGATTGCAATTGCATGCATAAGTTTAGGATCCTCCTAGATCAATTCCTACAATTTAGGAGCCACTGGAAGAGCCAATACCAAACTCCATCAGTTGATTTCAGTTGGTGACTAATCAATCTCAGTTAGGAGTCAGTTACTTTCAGTTCTAGTTTCCTACACTCAGTTCTATTCAGTTAGTGCTAGGATTGCATGGCTGCAAGAAGGTGAGGTGCATTTACTCACCTACCTTAGTAAGTTAGACTAGTCAACACTGAATTAGACACTTGAGTTTGGATTTTGAACTGTGATGAACTTTGATGAACTCCGATAATGATTTAGACAAGGTCAGTTAACCATTCAGTCAAGTAGACTCTAATCAATTCAAATTTACTCACATGGATTCAAATTGCATGTGGCTATTTATCCATTGTACTATATTGTAATTATTATCTAATTACTTTTGATTAATGAAACCATTCATAGTTGCAAGCAATTTTTGCATTGTTTCATTCTTCAATTACTGAATCAATTGTGTGATCTATTTTGTGAGTTGTGTGTTGATCCATAGATATTTGTGCTCAATTTAATATGGTATCAAAGCCTTAGTAGGACAAGGCACTTCTCCTACTATAGATCCATACTTGGATCAAAAAAAAATTGAGGAAAATTGCTCCTTCCAGTATTGCACCAGAAGCAGAGAATTTACCACTTAATATCCCAAGTTAAGGAATTGTTGATCAAGCTCGCTTGATCAACTATGTTGGGTGTGAAGGAAATTCCAAAAGTGCAGACTGTCAACCTTATTTTTTATGTTTGATTGTGTGATTTACAAGTTTATCAGTCCTCTTCACTACATTCGCTACAAGCAGCTCAGTGTCCTTCTCTGCATTTGCTACAGCAGCTCAGTCCTCTTCTTTGCATTCTAAATGGATCCTCCAATGGATTTTCTCAATCCTTTCAACTATTACTAATGTAATGAGGACATCGAGATGTAGCTATGCTCCAAAATACTCTTCAGACTCACAATGGAGACAGAGAAAGAGCCAATTCATTATGTTGACAAAGAAAAGTACTAGAATAGGCTTGTTGAATCCTACGGATGCTTGTGCCTCTCAATCTCTCGAGATATTCTCTTCCACATCAATGGATTGAAGACTCCCAAGGATGTTTTGGATAATATTACCTCCTTATTTGACAAGCAAGATGATCTAAGGAACTATCAGCTGGAGAATGAGCTGATCTCTCTCCATCTAGCCAATTCCAAAACACTAAATGAATTCTTCACAAAATTCAAGAATCTAGTGTTCCAATTTAATATATGTAAGGTTCAGAAGGAGGATGATCAAATCATCCTTGTCATTCTCATGGGGACTTCCCTTAGTGAACATCTCACATAGCACATGGAATCATGGGATATTAAAGAATACCCCTAATTTCTAGAGATATTGACCCAAACTCTTTTTGTTGAAACCCCCTCCCAATACTTAAAACCTCCTCCCCACCCCTTTTTTATACCTCAATCCTTATAAACCACCCTACCCACCCCCACCTTACACCCCTCATCCCCCCAATACCTACAATATATTGGTTCAATTTTTAATAATTTTAAACCCCACAATATGAACTAACGTGATAGGATATTGGTCAACAACTAAATCCCCCATGGTCATTCTCTCCAAATTTGGTAGAGACTATTCATTCTTTGTATCAACATTTCATTCTATGAAGCTCTCTACTCCAAACTGGAAGATCTCTACTCTTAAATATTTCATTGAATCTCTCACTCAGGAGCATGACAAGTTGATCCAAATGGGGATCATTCGATCTTCCAAAGATCAAGCACTTGTTGTAGGAGGACCTAAGGTAGCGAATGATAAAGGGAATAAAAAGGATGCATCTCCTGTAGAGAAAGAACAAAGAAATGAACCTTCAGGTTTAAAGAGAAGAAAGAAGAATGGAAAATTAAAGACACTATGTTCTTACCGTGGAAGGGGCTTTCATCTAGAAAGCACCTGCATGAGAAGAAATTTTGATGAGATCTCTCTTCTTCTGAATAAACATAACATTATTCTACATGCTATTGAAATGAAGGATAACCATATAGAATAAACTGAAGAACATGAAGAGACATGCCATGCACTGAAGGCTAACTGCTCAACAACACATGCTTGCCTTATTGATTCTAGAGCTTCCAATCATATGGTTGCATCCAAAGAATCATTCTCTTCTTTGTAGTATTTTGATGGTCCTAGTATTTATATGGGAAATAGAAATAAATTTCAAGCCAAAGGGAAGGGCTCTATCAAGCTTGAACATGGAAAGTTCAAATATTTTCTTTATGTTCCCTCCCTAGCTGCAAACTTGTTATCTGTATACTAGATGGCTCATACTTTCTCTCCAAAGCAAGTCATATTTGGTCCTGACTCAGTGGAGATCACATATATCTCTACTGGGAACATCATAGTAAAGGGTGCTATAAATCATGCCTTCATATGAGTTCTCACACTTCATATGAGTTCTCACACTGCATATGAGCTCTCACACTTCATGCCATTTTCAAAACCAATGCACTCTCAGCAGCCACTTGCAAGGGAAGGTAAAAAAAAATCATCTACTTCTTTTGCAGTTTCCACTAGTATTGTAGACCCAGTTGTATTAGTTTATGAGATTGATATTCATGGTGATTCAAATCCAAATCCAGTCCTTCCTTCCAAACTGGAAGCTAGGAAGATGATTGGAAATCCCTCCGACACTTAGAAGGGAAATACCCTTGCTCTATGTCATGCAATATTACCTCCTTCAAAGAGATGCAATAGAATCCTTATAAGATGCTACATGGCAAGGAATCAGTCTCACTACATTCATAATAATAGAGTTGATCATACACCTCTTCATCTAGCAAGAGGCAAAGGTTACATTCCTCCTTCCTTCCATCATCATTTTAGGAGAAGATGGAGAAGTATGCATGCTAGGCCCCAGGATACCTGTGCATAGAAAATCATGAATGTTTCTCCTCTACATCACAGAGATTACAACAACACATTTTTAAGTTTTTCAAACTTGAATCCTGATTCTATTTGCTTATTTAGAGGGGGGACTTTTTTCCCATGTGGTTTTTTCCCCATATCCTTGTGTTGAGGAGTTACTTTACTTTACTTGTTGTAATGGGTGACCTATGGTCTTAGTTACCAGGGCCCACAAATTGTACAAGTTATCATTCAGGGGGGGTGTTAGGATTATTAATCCTCCCTTGTCCAATTTGGTCATTATGTTTAAATCATGAGTCATGTCTAAATCGGGAGTCCTTTCACTCTATTTTTAGTCACTAGCACCATTAGGTCCACTTGGCCTAATTAGGGCACATGCACCAGTTACTAAAGTGTGGGGAACACTAACTAAGGCCAAATTCCATGGATTTCACTTGCATGCATCAGTTTAGGAGCATCCTAGATCAATCCCTACAAATTATGAGCCACTGGGAGTGTCGATACCAACCTCCATCAGTTAAGTTCAGTTGGTGACTAGTCAAGCTCAGTTAGGAGTCATTTACTTTCAGTTCTAGTTTCCTACACTCATTTGTATTCAATTAGTGCAAGGATTGCATGGTTGCATGTAGGTGAGGCACATTTACTCACATACCTTAGTCAGTTAGACTAGTCAACACTGAATTATACACTTGAGTTTGGATTTTGAACTCCGATAATGATTTAGACAAGGTGAGTTAACCATTCAGTCAAGTAGAGTCTAATCAATTTGAATTTCCTCACATGCATTCAAATTGCATGTGGCTATTTAGCCATTTTACTTCATTGCAATTATTATCTAATTACTTTTGATTAATGAAAGCATTCACAATTGCAAGCCATTTTTGCACTGTTTCATTCTTCAATTACTGAGTAAATTGTGTGATCTGTTTTGTGAGTTGTGTGTTGATCCATAGATCTATGTTCTCAATTTAATAGGTTCAGCATCTTCCAATTTGGAATTGTAAGCTTTTTGATATGGAAGGTAGACACAAAAATAGAGTATTATGTTCCTAGCTTCGAAAGGATAAAAAGAATGAGTTGATCATCTTTCTTCTCAACTTCACATTGCTTCAATTGGAGCACAAGGTTCTTAAAATTAGTGAAGAATTCATTGATGGTATCAAAGTTGTTGGCATTGAGATATATTAGTTCATTCTCCGACTGATAGGCTCTCGAATCATCTTGCTTTCCAAAGAGTTTGGCAATTTTTTCCCACACTTCCTTGGGATTCTTCAATCCAGAGAGATGGAAAAGAAGATCCTTAGAAATGGAGAGGCATAGGAAACCATATGCTTCATCTAGTTTGTTCCAATATTTGTCCTTCTCTATCACTACATTTGGATCTATATATGTTCCCATGGTGACTCTGTAGATTCCTTTGGAGTGCAATGATATTTCAATATCATCTTTCCACTAATGATAGTTGAAAGGAGTGAGACTATTGCTTGAGGAGGAGTCAACTTTGTAGCTGTAGAGAATAAAATAGAAGTTCTTGAGATACATGCAATCACACAAAGAAAACAAAATAAGGTCGAACTACCAGCACTTTTGGAGTTTTCTTTGTGCCTGGATAGACTTCTCTGGACAGAATCCATAGGGATCAAGGCTATTTTTCTAGGACTTATGTGGATAAATCTCCGCTTCTGGTGAAGAGTTGGAATAATTTTGAGCAAATTTGCTCAATATTCATCAAAGATCCATTGTAGCTTCTATAGAAGAGTTTCCTTTCCATTCCATGGCTCCAATACCATATAAAATTGAGGCACAAAAATCTAAGTACCAAGATAGAAACTTACTATAGATTCAACAAATCAATTTTACTTAAAGAAATGACATGAACAGTGCAAAAAACTTGCAGCTATGTATTTTCTTATCGTTAATCAGAATAATAGATTACAATGAAATACAATGGCATGAATATCCATGCAATTCAAATCCAATAGAGTTCATTCGAATTCGGTGCATGAGAGTGGCTTACTTGTCACTAAACACCACTCGACACATAAGTTAACCACTTAACTCCAACATAATTGACTCTAAATGACTCGGAGGTAGTTTAGAATACGTCTAACTGAATATAACTCAACTGCATGCCAACAAGTAGGTGAGGGCATCAATCTGACTTTAGTTAAGTGAGATGAACTGGACTGAGGCACCAAAAGTAGGTGGAGGCGCCTTTAATCACTCCACTTAACTGCATTTAACCAAAAATAGGTGAAATCATGAGGAAGGTGCCTTTATCACTTCAGTTTAACTGAAAGGTAGGTGAAACAACCTCCAATTAACTGAATGAGGTGCATATGTCAAGCAGATAAACCCATATTTTCTCCCTAATTGAAGGAGGAGGCTTAGTTAGGCTCAGTGCATTTGTATATTAATGTATTAAAAAGTTGTTTTGATTGGAGGTTTTCAGATTTTTTAGCTACCTAGTGGTTTATGAAATATTACTGTTGAAACTTCCTTATATGGTGATGATAAAACTTTTTGTTTTGGTATGGAACACTCAGGGACTATAGAGTTTTGTTTGATGTATAGGTTTTTGGATGTTGTTCTTGAGTTGGTCTACCTTTTCCTCAACCTTCTAGGGTTAGTGATTTCTTGTCTTGTTTGCTGATGTTATTTGAAGTGGGTTGTGACCCTTCATCTGCCTACTAGGGTGTTGTAGATCCTAGTTGTGACCTATGTGCTTCCTTTTAGGCTGATTTGTGACCTGTTTGATGCTCCTGGACTGATCCTTGACCTATTATGGATATCTAGATTAAGCGACCTGTGTGTTTCCTTTTGCGCTAGGACGTGACCTGTGTGTTGTTCCTAGATCGGCCCAATCTGAGACCTCATGTTGGGCTATTAGGCTAGGTGTGACCTCTTTTAGGGTTGATAAGTCTGAACCGTGACCTCCTAAGATGGGTTGTGAAATTCATGGTGCTTCCTAAACTGAACTGTGTCCTTCTTGGGGATGGTTGGACTAAATCGTGACTTGCTTGAGAGGGATGTGAGTTGTTTGGGCCTGCTAGAAGAAACCATAACCCTGTTTGAGTAGACTAATATCTATGCTACATTGTTTGACTGTTAAGGTCTACTTGAAGTCAAACATGAAATTCTTGGGGCTCCCTAGACTAAATTGTGACTTGTATAAACTTGCTTGAGTAGGCTATGAGTTGTTTGGGGATGCTAGAAGAAACCATATCCCTATTTGAGTAGACTAATATCTCTGCTGCATTTTTTTAGTGTTTGGGTCTGCTTGAAGTCAACCGTGGCCTTCTTGGGGATACCTGGACTAAAGTGTGACTTATATAAACTTGATTGAGAAGTATGTGAGATTTTTGGGGTTGTTAGAAGAAACCATAACCCTATTTGAGTGGACTAATATCTCTATTGCATTGTTTTATTGTTTGGGTCTTCTTGAAGTCCACTGTGACCTTCTTAGGGCTTCCTGGACTAAATTGTGACATGTCTAAACTTTCTTGAGTAGGTTGTGGGTTTTTTGGGTCTACTAGAAGAAACCATAACCACTTTTTAGTGGAATAAGATCTCTACTGCACTGTTGAGTGTTTTGGTCTACTTGAAGTCGAACGTGACCTTCTTGGGGCTGCATGGACTAAAGTGTGACCCGTCCTGAGACTTGCATAAGTAGGATGTGAGTTGTTTGGGAATTATATAAGTAACCATAACCCTATTTGAGTGGAATAAGATATTTGTTGCACTATTTGAGTGTTTGGGTCTTCTTGAAGTCAACTGTGACCTTCTTGGGGCTGCCTAGACTAAAGTGTGACCTGTCTAAACTTGCTTGAGGAGGTTGTGAGTTGTTTGGTGCTGCTAGAAGAAACCATAACCCTATTTTAGTGGACTAAGATCTCTATTGCATTTTTTTAGTGTTTGGGTCTGTTTGAAGTCAATCGTGACCTTCTTGGGGCTTCCTGGACTAAAGTGTGACCTGTCTAAACTTGTTTAAGCAGGATGTGAGTTGTTTGGGGCTGTTAGAAGAAACCATAACCCTATTTGAGTGGACTAAAATATCTACTACACTATTTGAGTGTTTAGGTCTGCTTGAGGTCAATTGTGACATTCTTGGGGCTTCCTGGACTAAAGTGTGACCTGTCTAAACTTGCTTGAGCAGGTTGTGAGTTATTTGGGGCTTCTAGAAGGAACCAGAACCCTGTTTGAGTGGAATAATATCTATGTTGCATTATTTTAGTGTTTAGGTCTACTTGAAGTCAACTGTGACCTTCTTTGGCTTCCTAGACTAAAGTGAGACATATTTAAACTTACCTAAGAATTCTATGAGTTGTTTGGGGATGCTATACGAAACCATAACCATGTTTGAGTGGACTAAGATCTCTCCTGCATTGTTTAAGTGTTTGGGTCTTCTTGGATTCATTTGTGACCTTCTTGGTGCTGCATGGACTAAATTGTGACCTGTGTAAACTTGATGGAGAACAATGTGAGACGTTTGGGGCTTCTATAAGAAACCATAACCTTGTTTGAGTGGACTAAGATATATCCCTTAGCCTGGTAGGGATGTCTCTTTATTGTCCTGGTTGTTGCTTCTATTTGAAGTGGGTTATGACCTTTCATCTTCCTTCTAGGGTGTTGTAGAACCTAGCCATAACCTATGTGTTTCCTATTCGGTGGAGCTGTGACATGTGCGATTCTCTTGGAATGAGCCTTGATATGTTAGAGATTCGTGGAACAATTCATGACCTATGTCTTGCCTTTTTGGTTGGGTCGTGGACTATGTGTTTTTCCTATAGTGGATCCATGACCTCTTGTTGGACTATTAGGCTGGGTGTTACCTATTTGAGTGATGATAAGTAAGAATCGTTACCTCCTAAGCTGAGCTATGACCATCTTGGTTATTCCTAAACTAAACTATGAAAAGTCACTACATGAACAAAGGACATACCTGAGAGAGAGAATAAATTCAATTATTGTAGGTTTAGTCAACTATAGTAGAAGTCCAAGTAACCTAGTCGACAAGTAAGGAAACCCCACTTACTAGAGAAACAAACCCATGAACAACAGTCCATAAAATATTAGGTAAATATGGATTCCTCTCACAAACCAGATCTCAATTTGTGGTCCATACAAATCCCATGGATTTCTTACAGCTTAGCACACTCAAACAGTGCAACATAGATACTAGTCCACTCAAGTCTGAATCGTGACCTAGTAACCTTGGTTGTGACCTTATTGGTGCTTCCTGAACTGAACCGTGACGTTATTGGGTCTACTTGAACTGAACCGTGACCTTCTTGGGGATGGTTAGACTACATTACCGTGACCTATATGGAAAAAAAATTATAAGTATAAGGAAGGTTTCAACTCTCCTAGTAGGTTATCTTATTTGTTTTCCTTGTACTTTGAGTTAGATTTACTACTGCCATTAGCTATTGTATTTGTATTCTTTCAACTTTAACACATGGACCTTTGGGAGTGTTAAAGTTGAAAGAGATGAAAATTATGCTTTAAACTTTAAACTTATCCTGTCTATTTATAGCTGTGCTATTTTGTTTCTAGTATTGTTTTAATGCATTAAAATATAAGATATTTAATTTTTTGCTTCTAACCCATTGTAATGCAAAGACTTATTTTTGTTGATAGAAATGTCAGAGCATATAAACGTTATCCTGCAAAGTTTATGGTTGAGCGCCTTTGTGGTTTGAGCATGTAGACTTTGAATATGCAAAACATTATTTCCACAAGGGTAGACAATGTATTTAGTTTCTTTTACCTTGTGAGACTTTGTTCATGGCATGTTATGTTATGTCCTCCAAATGTTTTATGTCATCCAGATGTTTTGTTGATTAATACACGATTATTTAATTAGATGTGTTATGAACATGAAAAGAAAAGTTATGGCCTTTGGCACTCTACTGTAGTTGGCACAAGAAAGAGGGATATTAACATAACTAGATGTGTATGGGGATTTGAAGTCAAGATGCTGTCGAAGAAGAAAACTTTATTTCTTTCTTGAATGGTGGGAATGTAAACTTTGATTGTCTAAGAGCACAAATTATTCAAGCAGAACAAGTGATGTTATTTGGATATTCTTCTCTGTTTTTATAAACTAGTAATGTATTATCTTATATACAGTTCATGTTTTTCCTTGTAATGTTATTGTTGACTTTCAAATATAGACATCTTTTTGGTTTTATAGATTCTTGTTTCATTCTTGTTTCAGGTCCTACTTCGAGGTATTATCAACAGTGTCATGTATTTTGGTGCAAACTTTAGTTTTGGCGGGCATATAAATTTCCTGCATATCTAAAGCTTGAATTTTAATACAATATCTTAGTTTTAATAAGTTTCATAGATGATATGGTTTCTTGTAAATTTAAGGTTTTTTGCTTGATTTGGTTTCTTGTGAGTTGTATGTGGTATGGACCTTACTTATACGGTGATGATAAAATGTATTGTTGTGGTATGGAACAATTATGGACTTTATACCTTGAGAGAGAATATAACATCTTGACACCTTGGTATTTTGCATAAAAGGGTTGTTTCCACACCTTTATGGTACACCTTGGTCATATGGGTAAAAGGCTTATTCTCTAACCTTGATTAACACACCTTGGTCTTGTTGGTGTATGGGTTGTTTTTCCCACTTTGTTATGACCCCTCTTGTTGACTTGTGATCTTATGTTGACCCTATATCGGTCTTTATGCTAGCTTCCCCTCATAGTGTGTATCTTAGCCCTTTTGTTGTGTTTGTTATGGGTGTTACCTTCTAGCATCCCCAAACAGATCACATCCTACTCAAGCAAAATCAGACAGGTCACGGTTTAGTCCAAGAAGCCCCAAGAAGGTCACATTTCACTTCAAGAAGACCCAAGAAGGTCACAGCTTAATCCAGGAATCCACAAAAGGTATATTTGTACTAACCTAAGAAGGATATTTAGATTTGTACTCTGCTTCTATAGAATCCCTCGCCCTCCTATTCAAGATCCTCCAAGTTCTGTCAATTGTTGTGTTTTTCTCCATTGCTACAAGTCCAAATATATAGCTCTTATAAACTTGAAAAACCCAAAAATTGATTTCCAATTTGCATGATTTGTTAAATTCCCTAGCCCCCAAGTTGACACCCCCATTCCACCAGGGTCTCTCAGACCCAAAGAAACCCTCTCCCCTCCTGCCTAAGCCAAACATTTGGCACCAATTATGAGTTTTATAGCCCTGGTAATGTATAAAATCCATTGAAATTGAACAATGTGAACTCCACTCTAACCACATACTTGGCAATGGAATCGATCGGCGTCACCATGGTCGTTGCTGGCATAGATGGTAAAAATCTTCGTCCTCAACGTCATCAAAGGTATCGAGGTTGTCAGTCTGCATCATGGGTGGTGGACAATGGGGCTTTCCAAGGTTTTTGGATTGTAAATATGTGCCATAATCCTTTGTTTTTTTCCCTTGGCCCATGTAAGGGTATTCCATGAATGGGACATAACATAATTTTTTCAAAGAAATATTAATCCCTTAGATTAGTTTAATCATATAATCATATTATATAGTAATCACCATATTGATTAATTATTCTATATTATATAGTTATTCCCACAAGGTTGAAAAGGGATATCTCTTGATTATTAGTTTATGATATATAGTCATTACCAAATACATTAATTAGTCTATATTATAACGTTATTACCACAAGGGTATTCCACTTATATGTGAGAACTCATACCATGCAATGGAACTATATAGCTAGTATGAGTAAACTCACTTATTTACTCACTAGGATAATGGACTCAGTAATTGGGGTTTCCTTGCTTGTCGACTGGGTAATTACCTTGAATGCTGCTATAGTTGACTAAACCTACATTAATTAAATTTATTCTCTCTCTCAGGCATGTCCTTTGTTGATGTAGTGACTTGTCTTTTGATAGATAATATTTGATCTAAAAAAATATTGTTGAGTATAAGGAAGGTTTCAACTCTCCTAGTGGGTTATATTATTTGTTTTGTTTGTGCTTTGAGTTAGATTTACTACTATTGTTATTTATTGTATTTGTATGATTTTCATATTTAACACAAGGACCTTCGAGAGTGTAAAGTTGAAAGCGATGGAAATTATGCTTTAAACATATATTGTATAGTTACACCGATAGTATTTTGTTTCTAGTACTATTTTGTCATGGTTTGTCATGGTTTGTGTCTTTTTTCTTATCAGTTATCTGTTGCTAAGTTTAAATATCAAAATCTGGTTGGAAGTTTCCAAAAGTTGCAGTTGGATTGATGCATATTTGATAGGATTTTGGGATCCATCTCTCTAACTATTGGACAGACTTTAAGTAAAAGAGAAGGTATTTATGTTTACATGTTAATTTCATGTGCTTAATTGACATAATTTTAGAATCCTTTGCTTTGAGAAACTAGAATAGGGAAGAGTTGATTGGAACTCCCAAATAGTGATGATAAAACTCACCGTTGTGGTATGGACCTTCCTTATACGGTGATGATAAATGTACTCTTGTGGTATGGGACACTTATGGACTATATACCTTGAGAAAGAATATTACAGTTTGACACCTTGGTATTCTGGGTAAAAGGGTTGTGTCCCCATCTTGATGGTTCACCTCAATCCTATGCGTAAAAGGGTTATTCTCCCACCTTGAATGACACACCTTGGTCTTGTTGGTGTAGGGGTTGTTTTCCCACTTTGTCATGACCCCTCTTGTTGACTCTTGATCTTATGTTGAATATTGATTGGTCCTTATGCTAGAGTCTCGTCATAGTGTGGTACCTTAGCCCTTTTATTTTCCTATTATGGGTGTGACCTCCTAGCACCCCAAACAACTCATAGCCTGCTCAAGAAAGTTCAGATAGGTCACGATTTATTCCAACCATCCCCAACAAGGTCATACTTCAGTTCAAGCATACCAAAGAAGGTCACTTTTCATTTAAGGAAGTACCAAGAATTTCACATCCCAGCTTAGGAGGTCATGGTTTATACTTGGGTGGACTAATATCTCTGCTGCACTGTTTGAGTGTGCTAAGCTATAAGAAATCCACGGTATTTGTATGGGAAACAAGATGAGCTCTGGTTTGTGTGCGGAATGTCATCATTACCTGATATTTTATGGACTATTGTTTATGGGTCTGCTACTCTAGTAACCGTGGTTTCCTTACGGTTCACTTCAAGAAGACCCAAACACTCAAACAGTGCAATAGAGATCTTAGTCCACTCAAACAAGGTTATAGTTTATTCTATCATCCCCAAACAACTCACAACCTACTCAAGAAATCCATGGGATTTGTATGGGCTACAGACTGAGCTCTAGTTTGTGTATGGAATTTCATTATTACCTAATAATTTATGATTTTTGGTTCATTGTCAGAGTTTTAGACTTGAGTGGACTAATATCTTTGTTGCACTGTTTGAGTGTGCTAAGATGTAAGAAATCCATGGGATTTGTATGGGCCACAAAATGAGCTCTGGTTTGTGTCTAGAATGTCATCATTACCTAATATTTTATGGACTATTGTTTATGGGCTGCTGCTCTAGTAATTGGGGGTTCATTACAGTTCACTTCAAGGAAACCCAAAGACTCAAACAATGCAACAAATATCTTAGTCCACTTAAACAGGGTTATGGTTTTTTTAGGAGCCTTAAACAAATCACAACCTACTCAAGAAATCCATGGGATTTGTATGGGATAAAAACCTTGTAACACCCTGGTTTTGACCCCGTTTGCATTACATATACATGATACATATATTGTAAATAATCATGGTGTGGAGCTAAAGGCAAAGGCCCCACCATTGATTTGGTTACGCTATGTTTCATATTGGAATTGTCACCAATGGTATATCGGGACATACGGCATATATTAAGTTGTGGCATCATGTAACTATGCATTTTAATTAAATAACCCCAACCAGCTATGTTCACTGCAACCAAATTGAGAAGGGGCATGATTTCCTAAGGTTAATGGGGGGAAAAGCCATGTGTCACCACTCTTTTTGCTCACCTTCCCTTGTCTCATCCAACTGCCACCTTAATCATTCTGTTGTTAGTTGGGGCATCTATTTACTAGCAGGAAAACCACTATGCTCATGCATGCACTCTCTCCACAATGCGCCTTTTGGGTTGCAGATGGTCTATCCACTATCCAGATCATGAACTGTTCATTTCCCCCATGCAGAACGGAGTTAAAAGGGATTACAATCCATTGTGTGGGGGTTCATTCATTCTCCTCTTCCTCACCAACTGTTGGCCTGAGGATCATTTCTTCCTCTTATTCATGCAGAAAGTCTTTGTTTTGACTCCACAATTGTCGGACTATGAAAATTTTCCATGGTTTTTCACTGTGGGATGTTTCCCATGGTTTCCTTGGTGATATGCCTTCCTCTTTTCTATGCTGAGGATCGGTTTCCTTCCCACGTCCCTATTGTAGTTATCTAGATATTTCATTATTGATCGTGGACTGTGGTTTTATTTTGTGGTTCATTGGCTATTGTTTCCCCACTTTTTGGTTGAGTTTCCTTTGCGATTTGGGCTGTTGTAGATCGCTATGGAATCATTTTGGCCATGATAAGACCAAGAACGATTCAGGGGTTTGTTTTCCCCTATCAAAGCTTTAATTGCTGGTTTGCTGCATGAACGTAGTGGTTGGCCTTGAGACTACATTGGAGTGGTGATGAGGGCCTGATGTGCTTGACAAACCTGGTGTGTTTGGGAACCACACAAACAGAGATAGAGGGTTGGCTTTCTTCCCACAACCCCTGAATAGCACTGGAAGGGAGATCAGGGTCCGAGGGACTATGTTGCAGAGAAATGACTGATTTCCTTGTGTTGGGTGTGTGTGTGGGTGTCATAGAAGCCAGGACGGTTCTGGTGTAGTTGTCTTTAGCTCTTCAATGAGCTCACTAGCTTAGCATTTAGCCTTTCCCAGCTCCTGTATGGCATGATAAACCCAACTTTGTTGGCTTGGCTGTTCCGATGTTCGCCTAATAAACCCAACTGTGTTGGCTTGGCTAAACTTTGTACCCTTGTTGTGTTGTTATCCTTGGCTATGTGTAAGCCTGTTAGTTCCTTATTCCTTGGGGAATCATGCCTGGCTCGAGGGTGGCAGCGTTGCTAAAAGATTTAGGAGCACGCGGGCCTATGGTTGGGTGGAACGTTGTAGTGACGTAGCTGGTTGCGGGACAAGTTCTTATTAAGATAAGTATTCTTTCCTGACTTGTGTCTGCAATCATATTTACCATTGATGAATGATAATGTACATATGAATGCTAAAATTGTATATCTATGCATGTTGTTTTGCTTCCGCTATGCATATGAATGATTAATGCATCGTGGTATGTTTTATGTTTTTAAGTATCTTGCTTCAGCATTATATGTATGTATGTTCATGTTCATGGGGGATAGATTCCTAGATGATTTGATATCTGGTAGCGTCATCTTCATCGGTCGGACGGTCGAGGACATTACAGTGTGGTATTAGAGCAAAGGTTGCAGCATGGGCCTGAATGGACCCTGAAGATGCAATGACAGAGCTTATGTTGCAGCATTTGGACCTCAGAGGGCCATGAAAGATCAGTTAGTAGAGGCAAGTTTCTTATTGCCCAGAAGAAACCAGGAGGAAATGGTTGAATGATGGGAAAATTCATAAAATTTTCTAAGTTCCAGAATTATCGTCCCATCGAAAAACTTAGTGAGAAGTTCTTTCAATGCCGCGGAAGAGCTAGTTTGAAGGTCACCCAAAGTGCTTGGCCGTCGGCACATCAGAAAACTTAGACAGATGGACCTGTGATGCAGACCCGACGGCGGAAAAATTAGTTAGACAGATCGGTGACATCTAGTTGATCGACCACCCAACACCAACCATCAGCAATCGGCGCCACTAAGTTGAAGGGATCGTCGATGACACATCGACGGAGGTTAGTAAATCGATCGGAAACTTTTAGCCATTTGGACTGCCGACAGCGACGTAGAGGAAATTTTGGAGAAAACCTTGCAAAGTAGTGAAACCATCGGCGATCAGCGATGATTAGTTGATCACATCGTCGATGCCTAAATGATCAAGTTACCGACGCGGTGAAAAGTTTTACGACTACATCAGAAGAAATTGGTTGATGGTGCGCCACCGTTGCAGCTAGCTAGAGGACTATCCTTCCGATGGATAGAGTCATTGACCACTGATGCCACAGAGGATAGTTGTTCCAACGGCCGATACGGGGGAAGACAGAGGAGAAAAAATTTCAAAAATTTCTCTAAGGCACAAGACCATCGGTCATCAAAAAATGTTAGTGGTATGGGTCGCCGATGAATATCGAAAGTAGTGGTTCATGCACCCACCATTGCGGAATTCTAGAGCACTAATCTTCCGATGGGTAAAGGTCCCGACTACCGATGCCGATTAAGTTGCATTTCAGATCATCGATCAGAATTTATTAGAGGATCGGACCACTGATCAAAAAAGGTTCAACGTTGATGAACCGCTATTGCAACCGCCTAAGGGACTACCCGTCCGATGAAATAAAGGATCCGATCACCAACGTATCAAAGATGTATTGCCACCTGGTCGCCGCAACGATGGGGAACGTAGTAACTTGGATCGCCGATGTGTAGGGGTTAGTCCTTCTGACGGCCAATGGGGTATAAGGTCTGCGAGGACCGCAATGGGAGTACCACCCGTAGTTGCAGCTTCCTAGTTAACTATACAACCGATGAGAAGTGAATTCGAGCATCGATGCTGCAAATATTAGTCGCTCCGACCATCGACAATTTGTGATCCACGGAAACCCTAGAAGGTTTGTTGGTCGCCGTTGCGGAAGCACTGATGACTAGCCACCCAATGCACAGAGCACCCGACTGTTGATGCAGCAGTAAATCGATTTTCTCGCCAATGTAGATCAAAAGTTTACATGATTTTCCCGCTGAAACGCTGAAAAGTTAGTGGGGAAGAGACCCAATGAGAAGAAAATTTTGGAATATTTTGGTTGAGTATAAGGTCATCGAAAAAGTATTAAGGATCAGGCCACCGATCGAAAGAATTCGAATGTTTGTAAAACCTCCATTGCGGGAGTCTAAGACACTATCCACCCGACAAATAGTAGGTCGGATAGCTGATTAATGTCTGCGGAACCCGCAGTGAGATCGTTTTTCACCGTTGCGGCTGCCCAAGGGACTGCGCACCTGATGAATAATGCGTCCAACCGCCGATACAGCGAAAAACCTTAGCTAATGAAACCACCAATGGATAGACCTTGGCACCACCATTACAGTTCGGAGGGTTAGATCACTATGGACCTAACACATCGGAAAGAAATAAATGAACAGACCGCTGATGAGCTAGGTGTTTTGACCACCGTAGTGTCGAAAAGATAGTTGGGAGGAGGTCCAATTGAACCAAGGGAGATTTGGGTTTTTTGAGGGAACTTCTCAGCGATTTTCAAGTAGTTTTCAACTGTCTTTTAGTGGGCTTTCAGCAGATTGTTAGTGGTCACAGGGCTGAAAAGGAAGAAAAGAAGATTTTGTGTTTTAAGCAAAACTGTTTATATTATGTTTCTCCAGGAGAAGGTATGTAGTTCTGTTTTATCAAGGTATATATCTAACAATTTTCTATCTAACACATTTGCAGAATTATAAACACCTCCAAGAGCAGTATTCCAGGAATAACAGTGTAGTAAAGCAAGAGGTGGTTCAGTGATGAGAACCCATGATGGATATGAGGCTCGAGATTCTTACGAGCATGCAAGAGATGCCATGGGAGAAAATTTCTGTAATGGAAATGATGACATAGAGTCTAATGGAAGGAGATTCCAAGAGACACCATCCGAGGTTGCATCCACCATGAGAAGCTTGATTAAAGCCTAGGAAGAGCAGCATCATTTGAATGCTACCATGTTGCAGAGTTTGACATACTTGCAGAAGAAGATAGATTCTGGACGAGGTACATCAAGACCAGAAGGCAGTAAGAGCAACACTAGGAGGAGGTGAAGGACTTCCGGTGGATCATCTGACTCTGAAGAATCCATTGGAGATACAAGTTCATCTTCTCGTAAAAGGAAAAGAAGAAGACACCTTAGGGATCGCTCGCGAGATGAATTTAAGAAAGCTAAACCTCCTACATTTGATGGTGAGGTAAAGACTGGACAAGAGGCTGAAGCTTGGCTTCTTGGGATAAAGAAGTACTTCCAAGTGCAGGATTATTCAGGAAACATGAAGGAAAGAGTTGCCATATTCAATCTTAATGGAAGACCATTCATTTGGTGGAAACACTTCAAGCAAGTAAAGAGGATCAGTGAAAGGAAACTGAAGAGGAAGCAGTTCAAGAATTATTTCAGGCAGAAATACCTCTTCGACGAGTATTATGGTGAAAACATTAAGGAGTTCCATGAGCTGAGATTGGGACAGTAGACCATGGATGAATATGAAAATAAATTTTTGGAATTGTTGAGGTATGTCTGATACATCAGAGATGAAAAAGTGAAGGTCCAGCGGTTTCTAAGTGGATTGCCTCAGTCTTACAAAGACATAATTGAATTTTATGAACCTAGAACTCTTGAAGAAGCAATAAGGAAGGCTAAGTATTGCTATGAGAAAAGAAAAGGAAAAACATGATTACCATAAGGCATGGAAGGACAAGAAAAATGAAAATTTTGATCAAAGAAAGAAAGGTTTCAAACCTTCCAGATTCAGGAATCAGCAGAAGCAGCCATCCCAAGCTGTGAGTAAGCCAGATGGAGTGACAGGTGGAAAGCCTAAAGATCCACCACAGAATAAAGGTCCACTCAAATGTTGGAAATGTGAAGGACCCCACTTGCGTAGATATTGTCCACTTGAGAATGAAAGTGTAAGGCCATCTTATAACATTCAAGAAGCAGAAACAGTGGGTCAAGTAGCAAGAGTAGTCCCTAGAATTTATGCAGCACTGGAGGACCGCCAGGAAGATCACCAATCAACTGTGGTTGAAATTGCAAGTAAGATTGTTGAACAATCTATTTCTATTTTGATTGACCCTGGTTATACTCATAGTTATATCACTCCTAGGGTAGTGGAGATTTGTGCTTTTAAGAAGGTCAAGCATAGAAAATCTTGGTTAGTTCAGCTAGCTACTGGGACTAAGAGAAAGGTTAGTGAAGTAGTGAAGAAATGTCCATTGGCTATGAATGGATTGATCACTTATGTAGATATGAATGTTCTACTGCTTGGTTTCTATGATGTTCTCATTGGAATGGATTGGTTAGAAGCTCACAGAGTAAAGCTTGACTCTTACAACAAGACTTTTGAATGCATATATGAAGAAGGAAACCCAGTAGTTGTAAATGGTATTCCAAAGGTAATTTCAGTAAGGCAGGTTTCAGAAATGCAGTTGAAGAAGTTCTGTAAGAAGGGTTGCCAGCTGTATGTAGCTCATATTCTGGAACCAATAGGAGATGAAACTCCTAGATTGGAGGACTATCAGGTCTTACAAGAATTCAAGAATGTGTTTCCTGATGAGATTCCAAGGCTTCCTCCAAAGAGTGACATTGATTTCACCATTGAACTTGTGCCAGGAGCGGCACCAGTGTCCAAGACACCCTACAGGATGAGTACACCGGAGGTGCTAGAGTTGAAGATTCAACTGCAAGAGTGGCTGGAAAGGAAGTATATCTGACCGAGTTTGTCTCCTTGGGGAGCACCGGTTTTGTTTGTAAAAAAGAAATATGGTACACTCAGGTTATGTATTGATTATAGACAGTTGAACAAGGTTACTGTGAAGAATAAATATCCTTTGCCTAGGATTGATGACCTCTTTGATCAAATGAGAGGAGAAAAGGTATTTTCCAAGATTAACTTGAGGTCTGGTTATCATCAGGTGAGAATCAAGGACGAAGACATTCATAAGACAACCTTCAGGACAAGGTATGGGCATTATGAGTTTGTAGTTTTACCATTCGGTCTCACCAATGCACCAGCTATATTTATGTGCCTTATGAATAGTGTCTTCAGTAAGTATTTGGACAAGTTTTTTCTTGTTTTCCTTGATGACATTCTTGTTTATTCTAAGAGTGAGGAAGAAAATGAAGAGAATTTGAGATTGGCATTGCAATAGCTCGGGGAGCATTAGGCACTATATGCAAAACTAAGCAAGTGTGACTTCTATAGAGATAGAATACAGTATTTGGGTCACATTATCTCAAAAGAGGGTATATCAGTAGACCCTAATAAAATTAAAGCCATTATGAATTGGCCTACTCCAAGAAATGTGACAGATGTAAGATCTTTTATGGGACTTGCAAGATACTACAGGAGATTCATTGAGGGATTTTACAAGGTTTCACATGCCATCACTTCTTTGCAAAAGAAGGGGGTAAAGTTCGAATGGACTTCGAAGAGTTAAGAAAGCTTCCAGTGGTTGAAGAATATTCTCACCAGTGCACCAGTATTGAAAGTTGCAGATACAGAGAAATATTTTGTGGTATGTATCGATGCATGCGGACAAGGGATTGGAGGAGTCCTTAAGCAGGACAACCATGTGATATGTTATGATTCAAGAAAGTTGAAGGATCATGAGAATAATTATGCCACTCATGATCTAGAGCTTGTAGCCATAGTACATGATCTCAAGACGTGGAGGCATTACTTGATGGGTAGAAGATTTGAGCTCATAATAGACCATTGTGGGCTGAAGTATCTATTTCATCAGCCTACTTTGAATGCTAGGCAAGCAAGATGGCTGGAATTTTTATGTGAGCTTGATTTTGAAATCAAGCACACAAAGGGGAAAGAAAAAAAGGTAGCTGATACGCTCAGCAGGAAGGTGCAGGAAATACATGTGGAATCTCTTAGTATTTGCCAATCAAATTTGAGGTAGCATATTTTTAATCATACTACTAGAGATGAATCGTATGAGCAGGTAAAAGAAAAATTGCAACAGAAAAGTCTTGAGAAGAGGTATGAGGGATATAAATTGGAAGAAGATGGACTTCTCACTCATAAAGGTAGAATTTATATTCCTAATGGAGCAGATTTGAGGAGAATTGTTATGGATGCGATCCATCAAGCTCTGTATTTTGGTCACCCAGGATACCAGAAGACAATTGCTATAGCTAGAAAGCAGTACTTTTGGCCAGGAATGAAAAAGGACATCACTGAATACATTTCAAGGTGCATGAAATGTCAATAGGTAAAGGTTGAGCATCAACATCCAGCAGGTTTGTTGCATCCTTTTCCAATTCCGGAATGGAAATGGGAATTTATTTCCATAGATTTTATTACAGGATTGCCGATTACTTGGAGACAACATGATTCCATCATGGTTGTAGTAGACAAGTTGACAAAGCCAACACATTTTATACCAGTGAAGTCTACACATAATACTGATGACATTGCCAAGATCTTCATGAAGGAGATTTTCAAATTGCATGGATTGCCTAAGGCAATAGTCTCTGACAGAGATGTCAAGTTCACTTCCAATTTTTGGAAGGGATTGTTTGCAGATTTGGGTACAAAGCTAAACTTCAGCATTGCATACCATCCTCAGATAGATGGGCAGATAGAGAGAGTTAATCAGGTGCTTGAAGATATGATTTGCATGTATGTGATGGACAAACCAACCAAGTGGGAAGATTACTTACACTTGGTAGAGTTTTCTTATAACAATGGACAGCAGGCATCCTTGGGGATGAATCCGTATGAAGCTTTGTATGGAAGAAGGTGTAGGACACCAGTGACTTGGGATAATCCAGTGAACAAGATTGTGCTTGGACCAGAATTTCTCAAGGAAATGGAGTAAGAGGTTGTAAAGATCAGGCAGAATCTGAAAGAACCATAGGACAGACAAAAAATCTATGCAGATAAGCATAAGATGAATAGAGATTTTAGTATTGGGGATCATGTCTACCTTAGAGTCAGGGCCAAGAAAAGTTCCTTGAAGCTTGGAAGTTGTGCCAAGCTATCACCTAGATATTGTGGGTCATTTGAAGTTCTTGAAAGAATAGGGCCTATTGCATATAGAATTGCATTGCCTACTATTAGTAGAGCTCATAATGTTTTTCATGTTTCTCTGCTTAAGAAATATGTACATGATCCTAACCATGTGATAAATTGGGATGTGATTTAGGTGGAACCCAAGGGAGAGTTCCAAATCAAGCCAATGCACATCCTCGACAGGAAGGTCACAATGCTTCGGAACTGAGCCATAGGGTAGGTAAAGGTGCAATGGGAGAACTATGGACCTGAAGAGGCTACATGGGAGATGGAGGATGCCATGCGA
Organism: Pseudotsuga menziesii; assembly: GCA_001517045.1. Classification (NCBI taxonomy): domain Eukaryota; kingdom Viridiplantae; phylum Streptophyta; class Pinopsida; order Pinales; family Pinaceae; genus Pseudotsuga; species Pseudotsuga menziesii. The sequence continues at coordinate 796,697 of LPNX010523266.1, read as the reverse complement.
TTGGCACACCCATTTTTGTTCAATTCTTTGGAACACTGAGGCGGTACCAGTGTAGCATTTTGTTCAAATTTTGTAAGGCACTAAGGACAGTGCTATTGAAGGGGGAGGGGAATGTAACACCTCGGTTTTGACCCCATTTGCATTACATATACATGATACATATATTGTAAATAATCATGGTGCAGAGCTAAAGGCAAAGGCCCCACCATCGATTTGGTTACGCTATGTTTTGGATTGGAATTGTCACCAATTGTATATCGGGACATACGGCATATATTAAGTTGTGGCATCATGTAACTATGCATTTTAATTAAATAACCCCAACCAGCTATGTTCACTGCAACCAAATTGAGAAGGGGCATGATTTCCTAAGGTTAATGGGGGGAAAAGCCATTTGTCACCACTCTTTTTGCTCACCTTCCCTTGTCTCATCCAACCACCACCTTAATCATTCTGTTGTTAGTTGGGGCATCTATTTGCTAGCAAGAAAACCACTACGCTCACACCTGCACTCTCTCCATGAAGCACCTTTTGGGTTGCGGATGGTCTATCCACTATCCGGATTGTGAGCTATTTGTTTCCCCCATGCAGAATGGAGTCAAAAGGGATTACAATCCATTGTGTGGGGGTTCATTTGTTCTCCTCTTCCTCACCGAATGTTGGCCTGAGGATCATTTCTTCCTCATGTTCATGCAAAAAGTCTGTGTTTTGACTCCACCATTGTTGGGCTATGAAATGTTGCCATGGTTTTTCACTGTGGGATGTTTCCCATGGTTTCCTTAGTGATATGCCTTCCTCTTGTCTATGCCGAGGATCGGTTTCCTACCCGCGTCCCTGTTGTAGTTGTCCAGATATTTCATTATTGATCGTGGATTGTGGTTTTCTTTTGTGGTTCATTGGCTGTTGTTTCCCACACTTGTTGGGTGAGTTTCCTTTGTGATTTGGGCTGCTATAGATCGTTGTGGAATCGTTTTGGCCACGATACGACCAAGAATGATTCAAGGGTTTGTTTTCCCCTATCAAAGCTTTAATTGTTGGTTTGCTGCATGAACACAGTGGTTGGTCTTCAGACTGCATTGGAGTGATGATGAGGGATTGATGTGCTTGACAAACCTAGTGTGTTTGGGAACCACACAGACAGATCTAGAGGGCTAGATTTCTTCCCAAAACCCTTGAATAGCACTGGAAGGGAGATCAGGGTCTGAGGGACTGTGTTGCAGAGAAAGGACTGATTTCCTTGTGTTGGGTGTGTGTGTGGGTTTCATAGAAGCCAGGATGGTTCTGGTGTAGTTTTCTTTAGCTCTTCAATGAACTCACCAGCTTAGCATTTAGCCTTTCCCAGCTCCTGGATGGCCTGATAAACCCAACTTTGTTGTCTTGGATGTTCTGATGTTCGCCTGATAAACCCAACTGTGTCAGCTTGGCTTGTACCCTTGTTGTGTTGTTATCCTTAGCTATGTGTGATCCTGTTAGTTCCTTATTCTTGGAGATCATTCCTGGCTCGGGGGTGGAAACATTGCTGAGAGATTAAGGAGCACGTGGGCCTATGGTTGGGTGGAACATTGCAACGGCGTAGCTGGTTGCGGGACAAGTTCTTATTAAGATAAGTATTCTTGCCTGACTTGTGTCTGCAATCATATTTACCATTGATGAATGATAATGTACATGTGAATGCTGAAATTGTATATCTATGCATGCTGTTTTGCTTCCGCTATGCATATGAATGATTAATGCATCATAGTATGTTTTATGTTTTTAAGTATCTTGCTTCAGCATTATATGTATGTATGTTTATGTTCATGGGGGTTAGATGCCCAGATGATTTGATGTATGGTAGCATCCTATTAGCCAATCGGAGGGTCGAGGATGTTACAAACCTAGCTCTGGTTTGTGTGTGGAATGCCATCATTGCCTAATATTTTATGGACTATTGTTTCTTGGTATGTTGCTACAGTAATTGGGGACTCCTTGCTTGTCAACTAGGTTATTACCTTGACTGCTACTATAGTTGACTAAACCTACAGTAATTTAATTTATTCTCTCTCCCAAGTATGTCCTTTGTTCCTGTAGTCACCTTGTCTCTTATTAGAAAAGATATGATCTAAAAAAATATTGTTGCGTATAAAGAAGGTTTCAACTCTCCTAGTGGTTTATCTTATTTGTTTTATTTCGAATTTGAGTTATATTTACTACTAATGTTATTTATTGTCTTTGTATGATTTTCAGCTTTAATAAAGGGACCTTTGGGAGTGTTCAAGATGAAAGAGATGAAAATTATGCTTTAAAATTATCTTGTATAGTTACAACGATACTATTTTGTTTCTAGTACTATTGTGTAAAGGTTTGTCATGGTTTATGTCTATTTGATATGGTGTGGCATAGTTTATGTCTGTTTGATATGGTGTGTCATGGTTTATGTCTTTTTTCTTATCAGATATTTGCTACTAAGTTTAATATCAAAATCTAGTTGGAAGTTTCCAAAAGATGTAGTTGCATTGATGCATATTTGTTAGGTTTTTGGGATCCATCTCTTGAACTGTTGGATAGACTTTAAGTACAAGAGAAGGTATCTCTCTTTACATGTTAATTTCATGTGTTTTTTTTTCTCCTAAAATTGTGGAATTTTATGGACATCTCATGAGCATTTTAGAATCCTTTGCTTTGAGAAATTAGAATAGGGAGGAGTTTATGGAAACTCCCAAATGGTGATGATAAAACTCACTGTTGTGGTATGGACGTTCCTTATACGGTGATGATAAAATGTACTGATGTGGTGTGGAACACTTATGTACTTTATACCTTGAGAGATAATATAATAGTTTGACACCTTGATCTTTTGCGTAAAAGGGTTGCTTCCCCACCTTGATGGTACACTTCGTCCTATGGGTAAAAGGGTTATTCTCCCACCTTGATTGACACACCTTGGTCTTGTTGGTGTAGGGTTTTTCTTACCACTTTTTCATGACCCCTCTTGTTGACTCTTGATCTTATGTTGACCCTTTATTGATCCTTATGCTAGCACCCCCTCATAGTGTGGTACCTTAACCCTTTTGTTATGTTTGTTATTGGTGTGGCCTCCTAGCCCCCAAAAAACTCATATCCTACTCAAGAAAGTTCAGACAAGTCATGGTTTAGTCCTGCCATCCCCAAGAAGGTCACAGTTCAGTTCAAGCAGACTGAAGAAGGTTGTTGTTCATTTAAGGAAGAACCAAGAAGCTCGCAACAAATATTAGGAGGTCACATTCATACTTGAGTGTACTAATATCTATGATACACTATTTGAGTGTGCTAAGCTGTAAGAAATCCATGGCCTTTGTATGGGACACAAACTGAGCTATGTTTTGTGTGAGGAATGTCATCATTACCTGATATATTATGGAATGTTTTTTATGGGTTTGTTGCTCCAATAATTGGGGTTTAATTACGGTTCACTTCAAGTAGACCCAAACACTCAAAGAATGTAGCAGAGATCTTAGTCCACTCAAACATGGTTATGGTTTCTTTTAGCAGCCCAAAAAAAATCACAACCTGCTCAAGATAGCCATGGAATTTGTATTGTCTACAAACTGAGCTCTAGTTTGCGTGAAAAATGTCATCATTACCTGATATTTTATGGACTGTTGTTTATGGGTTTGTTTCTCCAGTAATTGCGGTTTCCTTAGAGTTCACTTCAAGGAGACCCAAACACTCAAACAGAGCAACATAGATCTTAGTCCACTAAAATAGAGTTATGGTTTCTTTTATCATCCCCAAACAACTCACATCCTACTCAAGAAATTCATGGGATTTGTATGGGCCACAAACTGAGATCTGGTTTGTGTTTGGAATGTCATCATTACCTGATATTTTATGCACTGTTGTTTCTTGGTTTGTTGCTCCAGTAATAGGGGTTTCCATTCTTTTCGACTAGGTAATTACCTTGATTTCTACTATATTTGACTAAACCTATATTAATTGAATTTATTATCTTCCTCATGTATGTCCTTTGTTCCTGTAGTAACTTGTCTCTTAATAGACAATATATGATCTAAAAAAAATATTGTCGAGTATAAGGAAGGTTTCAACTCTTCTAGTGGGTTATCTTATTTGTTTTCTTTGTACTTTGAGTTAGATTACTACTTTTGTTATTTATTGTCTTTGTATGCTTTTCATCTTTAACATAGGGACCTTAGGGAGTGTTAAAGTTGAAAGAAATGAAAAATATGCTTTAAACTTATCTTCTCTAGTTACAAGGATACTTTTTTGTTTCTAGTACTGTTTTGTCATCGTTTGTCATGGCTTATGTCTGTTTGAAAGGTTTGTCATAGTTTATGTCCTTTTTCTTATCAGATATATGTTGATAAGTTTAAATATCAAAATTTGGTTGGGAATTTCCAAAATTTGCAGTTGCATTGATAAGAATAGGGAGCTAGAGGATATAGAAGCAGTGTTGGAAGCTACTAAGGTGATGGATGTTCATTGTTTTCTATTTTCTAACGTTTGTAAAATAATAATAAATTTGTTTCAATGTAAATGAAAGTGATGTATGTGGTCTTTATTTTATATGGTTCCTGATTTCCCATTTCAAATTTCAATATACATGTTAGCAGCAAGCAGGTTGTCAGAGATACAAGAGGCATGCAAAGAAAAGCTGAAAGTTTTAAAGCAGCTAGAACTTATGCAGGTTAACATATATTTTGGTCATTGATCAACCTTTCAATTTCTAGGACTCATATTATTTTTCAGTATCGTGTTGATTGTGAGGTTTTTTTAATGTTTGTTTTAGGCTAATTCTATTTGTTCTATATGACAAGAAATTGTAAAGGATGAGAAGAATGTTGTGTCATATAGACCCTATATTTTACTGAATGAGCAGCTTCAACATTTAAAATATGAGGTTGAACAATATCAGAACATCGTATAGTCATTGCAGATAGATTATTAATATTTTTGTTGGCACCATTTGGTCAATATGCTTAAGCATTTTTTGAAATGTTGCTACAATGGAATCCATAAATATTGGAATTAAAACTGCAGGATGAAAGAGATAGTATTCACAGGTGAGAGAAGGAAATGTGCTTGAAATTTGAGTCAGTTGATTTTGCATGGAGAGCAGCTTCCAATGTTGATGCCAGGATCACCGAGCTGGAGACCAAATTACAAGAATGTTTGGAAGAGTTATATAAAAATTGAAGGAATGAGTTATATTTTAATCCTTTGTTATCTTTCTCTTATAGATTTCTTTAAGTATGAGAAGAATAGAGTTTGATTGACAATTGCATTCCTAACCAGGAAGGAAACACATTGTCACTAAATTTAAAGTCATGGCTTCAACTTTACAGAAAGAGATGGGAAAGATGCAAACAAAGTTAAGTAGGTTCAAGGAGATAGCTTGTGAATTCCACTCTTTGTGGGAAAAATTTCATTCACTTACATCTATACTTAGTAGAAAGGTTTCTCTCTATATCTCTCTCTCTCTCCTAAAATTTATATAGCATTTTATGTTTAGTTTAGCACAAACATAGATTTCTACAATATTTGTCCGCTGAATTCCTTTTACTGAATGAAGATTTACCTTGATATAGTTAGAATGCCTCATTAGAGAGGAATATATCTTTAAATATCCTCTGCTAAGTTTCATACATGGTATGCTATGTTCTAAGACTTGTTTCTTATAGAGTTTAAATCCATGATATGTATGATAACTATTCTAATCTCTCTTTATTTCCTGAATTCCATTTAGCATTTTATGCTTTTAGTTTAGCAAAGCATAATTTTCTAGCATCTTTATCTACTAAATTCATTTTACAAGATCACAGATAATCAAGATACAGTATACATGTAAATTCCTATGAGCTTGGATGACAATCTCATATTTTAGGACATAAAATTTGATAGAAATAATTAATTATTAAATACATTTATATTTGAAAGTAAATCATGTACAGATATTACTTTAATTGTGCTAATTGTGGATGCCAAAACCTATTTTCAATTCTCTAGTAAACCAACAAAAACCAATTCAACATCTATTTGGTGATTGGATGTTGCATCGAAGAAAGATCCAATTCAGAATGTATTTGGTGTTTGAATGTTTTTTTTATTAGACAAAGAATGGGAATCTAATCTATTCATGTGATATTAACTACTGACTCCTTGCCACTGATATTTATGACAATTTTGAATTTTCAATCTAGTCTCATTCTCTTCCTGCATTTTATTAATAGTATCTCATATATAACAGTAGTTACAGGAGTTGGGAATGTTTGAGTATTTTTTGATAAATATACAGGAAAATGAGTACATGAATAATCTTGGTACTTCTGCAAGTATTGGAGAGACCTCAAGGGTATTAGCTCAATCTAAGAGAACCTGCCTTACAGGTAGGATATTGGTGGTTCAATTTATCCATACCCTATCTACAAAAATCAATGAGTATTTGCATATAAAATGACTAAATTAGTCACCAAAAAATGATATATAAGTGACCAACAGATGGGAGATAAGTGACCAAACAAATGACCAAATGATAGTTTTGGTGGCTGATATTCGATCTCTTATCACCAAAACTATGACCAGATTAATGACCAAACATATGACCAGATTATTGACCAAATATGAGACCAAATTAATGACCATCCAATAAGCTATAAATGACCACTTTTTTGGTCGCGTGATAAGAGACCAAAAATTGGCCACCAATGATCGCCAAATCAACAGTGGTCATTTATAGGAAAATTTTGGTCATTTTTTTTGTCACTTATCTCTCATTATGTACTAGTGTGTGGAGGACTAATGGAATGGATGGCTATAAATTATCACCATTCATGCCCAATTTTCAATCCATTCTGTTGCATTCAGGAGATATTGTTGTCTGCAACTAGAAGAGCTGAAGTGAATTTTCCGTAGAGCATGGTTATTTTGATTTCTGGTACAAGCACAGTTGCAAAATATAGTGTCACGTCACCCACCCTTATTATGGATTACATTGATGGATATGTTCCAGTGTAGGTCATGGATCCAAAATAAGCTGAAGAAATTCCATTCATCCCTGTAGTAAGGTTACAACCAGACCCACCAGGATCGTCAATGGGGAAGCGCTCTAGAAACCACAATAATAATGCACCACCACTACCACCATCAATGGAGGATGATGAAGAACTGGGACCTGCGATTACGCTGCCAGCGTATATTCCATTGAGACAATATGATGTACCAAAAATTAGAGTTATGAAGAATGCATGGTACCAACTAGAAGCACCAACTGTACTGAAAGGACTTCATTTATGGAATAACATACTTCCAAACCTTAACAATATTATAAAATTGAGGCACAAAAATATAAGGACTAAGACAAAAACTCACTATACATTCAACAAATCAATTTGACTCAAAGAAATGACATGAACAGTGCAAAAAAGTTGCATATGTGTATCTGCTTATCATTAATAAAAATAATAGATTGCAATGCAATACAATGGCATGAATAGACATGCAATTCGAATCCAAGAGAGGTCATTCGAATTGGGTGCATGAGAGTTTCTTACTTATCAGTTAACACCACTCGACACATCATTTAACCACTTAACTCCAACATAATTGACGCTAACTAACTCGGAGGTAGTTTAGACCAAGTCTAACTTAATAGAACTCAACTTCATGCCAATAAGTAGGTGAGGGTGCTTATATGAATTCATTTAGGTGAGATGAAGTGAAATGAGTCACCAAAAGTAGGTGGAGGTGCCTTTAATCACTTGGGTTAACTGCATTTAACCAAAAAAGGTGAAATCATGAGGAAGGCACTTTTAGGACTTCAGTTTAACTGAAAGGTAGGTGAAACAACCTCTAGTTAACTGAATGAGGTGCATATGTCAAGTATATTAACCCATATTTGCTCCCTGATTGAAGGAGGAGGCTCAATTATGCTCCTCGGTTGAAGGAGAAGACTTAGTTAGGCTCACTGATTGAAGGAGGAGATCAAGTTAGATGATTCAGTCACATGTTTGATTCAAAACTTGGGATAAGTGGTAAATTAGGACAAAATAATCCAAATAATTATGTGTGGTTGGAAAATGACTCCAAAACCCCCTATTAAGCTAATTTCATGTGGAGGAGTAAGAAAATAGGGTCCCGACAATAAATCCCAAAGGTCACCCTTTACAAATTTAATTCTAAAATTCTCAAACAAAGTGAGGAAAAGAGGAAAAACCCAGTGGGAAAGAAAACCCCCCCTCAAACTGAACACTAAAGAAATAATATGTATTCACCATCATGGAACTCACCCCCAATAGTTAATTGAGTTAAGATAAATTCTTCTCCGTGAATTTCTCAGTGAAAATGTCTGCACTTTACTCATCTGTGGGGAAATATTGCAGAACAATTGTTCTATCACGCACAAGCTCTCTATTGTAGTGCATGTGGATCTCGATGTGTTTCGTTCTCTGTCTCTGAACCGGATCTGTCGATATTTTTATAGCACTTTGATTGTGAAAAAATATGAGAGTTGAAGTATTACTACCAATGTCAAACTCTGCTAGAATACTTTTCCAAATTTCCTGAATGCATGCATTGACCCGAGTGGAAGAGAAACTAGCTCCCAGGTTGCATTTTTGTGAAGAGATTGATACTCTTCATCAATGGCATCTTTCCATCTTGGATCATGTTGGGAATGCTAATATGACTTAGGATCAGATCCAAACATCATATAAAACTTCTCATATAGAAAAGGATCATTGCAATAAATAACAATACATGCTCTTTGATAGTCTCCTCGAGTTCTTCTTGGATCAACGGGATTTCCAATGTTTGACCCAACGAAGGAGAGAGTTTTTTCTACCCATTTTGGTATATGAGTGGGCTCATTTGGATCTGATTCAGAACCTAAAATTTCATGCTCACTGATATTATACATTACATCTGAAATATAAGAACATAAAATTTCATTTTCATCTACAGAATCTTCATCAAAAAGAGGAAGCGTTTTTGCAGTTTCTTCCTCAACTACTTTCAGATCTTGAAGAGGTTCTTCAAAGCAGACACTTCTCTCGATGATTATATTTTTAGTTATGATATTCAAGATTTGAGATCATTTTTATTATTTAGCATACACAATGAGGATACACTCAACACTCTATGGTTGCAAAGACTTTCTTTTATCCATTGGAATTCTAGCCCAAGCAGTGGACCCAAAAACCCTGAGATTGGACACATCAGGCTTGTGACCGGTGTAAGATTCGAAAGGTTTTCTCTATTTGAAGGATGAACATGGAACCCTGCTCTAAATCTATGCAGAAACATTCATATGCTTAGCCCAAATTTTTTTATCCAAATCCTTAGACTCAAGCATACATGTTGTCATCTCCTTTAGTGCTCGGTTTTTCCTTTATGCTACATCATTCTGGTGAGGTGCGTAGGGAACATTGTGCTTGATCTTGATTCCATTTTCCACAAAATGTTGTAGTGGCTCTGCTTTAATGTATTCAACTCCATTATCATATATGAGTTCTTTGATCTTTCTCCTAGTATCAATCTCAACGAAAGCTTTAAAATCTATGATTTTTTCAAGAAACTCTTATTTCTTTTAGAGAAAGTAGACCCATGTAAATATTGAAAGGTATTTTGTGAAGGTAAGAACATAACTTGAGCCATTCATGGAGGTTTCTGGAATTGGACCGCTGATATCATAATGGATCATCCCAAAAATACATGTAGCTATGCTAGCTTTTCCCCCTTCAAACTTATTCTCATGATGCTTGCCGACTATGCACCCCTTGCAAATCCCTTTTGAGGATTTGATTGTTGGAAGGAACTCCACCATGGAATACTTTTCTATTAGCTACAAATATTTATAGTTTAGGTTTCCAAACCTCTCGTGACATATCCGAATGGCCTCATTCCCATGATTCAACAGGGCACTAGGATTTGAATGAGGCACAAAATTGGAAAACTCATAGGTCTTAGCAGCATGATTTTCTTTCCCTACAACAATGAGTTTTTTCATGGATATCTCATATATACTAACATCATTGGGGTTGAATAAAACTATTTTAGGAAAACAATTGTGTGTCATTTGATACATGGACAACAAGTTTGAAGCTAAAGAGGGCACATATAGAACATTGTTAAAGATGCCATGTTCTAGGTGGATAGTATCTTCTCCTTTTGATGAGACTTGAGAGTCATCTCCCATGTGGATAGAGATGCATACTTTGGAAACCATTGATATGAAAGAATCCTTGCATGCAACCATATTATTCAAAGCACCAAAGTCAATGAGGAGAGTTATAGCCTTCGAAACATTATCGATGAGTGCATGTCCTCTTTTAGGATGATTGTTTCGATGTGCAATATCTTTCTTCCTTACGCATTCTAGAAGAGTAATGTTTTTTTTCTCAAGGATAAGGGACATATGATCAATAGTTGTCTTCATGCAAGAGATTTTGGGATGAAATCCTCTAGCACAATAAGAGCACTTTGTCTTCTCTTTGCCCCATTGCTTATTTTTCCTCAAGCCTAGGGGCTCGTCCAACTGCTGGGTTTTCTCCTTCTCCTTGGGAGGGTCAAACTTAGACTTATCTTTATTTTGATTTCATTTTTCATTCAAATCTTTGGGTTCTCCAACAAACAAATATTAATCTTTGGAGGATCTCAATGATCCCATCTGAACAAGTTTATCATGCTCATTCGTAAGGGACTCAATGAATGCATTTAGGGTCAGCATCTTCCAATTTGGAATTGTAAGATTTCCAATATGGAAGGTATACACAAAAACATAGTAGTATGTTCCTAGCCTCTAAAGGATAGAAAGAATGAGTTGATCATCTTTCTTCTCAACTTCACATTACTTCAATTGGAGCACAACGTGCTTAAAGTTAGTGAAGAATTCATTGATGGTCTCAAAGTTGCACAGATTGAGAGAGATCAGTTCATTCTCCAACTGATAGGCTCTCAAATCATCTTGCTTTCCAAAAAGTTTGGCAATTTTTTCCCACCCTTCCTTGGGAGTCTTCAATACAAAGAGATGGAAAAGAATATCCTTAGAAATGGAGAGGCATAGGAAACCAGCTGCTTCATATAGTTTGTTCCAAAATGTTTCCTTCTCTATCACTGCATTTGGCTCCATCTCTATTCCCATGGTGACTCTATAGATTCCTTTGGAGTACAATGATATCTCAATATCATCTTTCCACTGATTATAGTTGAAAGGACTGAGAATATTGCTTGACGAGGAGTCAATTTTGGAGTTGTAGTGAATGCAATAGAAGTTCTTGAGATACATGAAATCACACAAAACAAACAAAATAAGGTCGAACAACCTACACTTTTGGAGTTTTATTCGTGCTTGGATAGACTTCTCTAGACATACTCTATAGGGAGCAAGGCTATTTTTCCAAGACTTATGTAGAAAGCTCTCCGCTTCTGGTGTAGAGTTAGAAAAATTTTGAGCAAATTTGCTCAATATTCATCAAATATCCATTGTAGCTTCTATAGAAGAGTTTCCTTGTCCTTCCATGGCTATGATACCATATAAAATTGAGGCACAATAATCAAAATACCAAGACAAAAACTTATTATAGATTCAACAAATCAATTTTACTCAAAGAAATGACATGAATAGTTAAAAAACGTTGCAACTGTGTATTTCCTTATAATTAATCGGAATAATAGATTACAGTGTAATACAATGGCATGAATAGCCATTCAATTTGAATCCAAGAGAGGTCATTCAAATTGGATGCATTAGAGTGGCTTGATTGTCAGTTAACACCACTCGACACATCAGTTAACCACTTAACTCCAACATAATTGACTCTAACTGACTCAGAGGAATTTTAGACTAAGTCTAACTGAATAGAACTCAACTGAATGCCAAAAAGTAAATGAGGGAACCTATATGACTTCAATTAGGTTAGATGAACTTAACTAAGTCACCAAAAGTAGGTGGAGGATCCTTTAATCACTCTAGTTAACTACATTTAACCAAAAATAGGTGAAATCATGAGGAAGGTGCCTTTATCACTTCAGTTTAACTAAGAGGTAGGTGAAATAACCTCTAGTTAACTGAATGAGGTGCATATGTCAAGTATATCAACCCATATTTTCTCCCTGATTGAAGGAGGAGGCTCAGTTAGGCTCCCCAGTTGAAGGAGAAGACTCAGTTAGGCTCCCTGATTGAAGGAGGAGATCCAAATTGATGATGTAGTCACATGTTTGAGTGAAAACTTAGGATAACTGGTAAATTAGGCCTAAATAAGCCAAATAGTGATGTGTGGTTGGAAAATGACCCCAACAAAGATGACCTTTGTTGATCACGACATACATAAATTTCTAGAATTTGACATGAAGAACTACATGGTAGTTGTACAAGATACATCATATAGCTCGAAGTGCGTAGTTCCAGAGTGGTAGTAGGGAAAAGATACTACATTCCATTATTCGTGGTTACTAATTTTGATTTCATTTGTCGCATAGGTAGAACCGCCGAACTTCCAAGGGGATATGCTAGTTCGATATCGAGGAGATCGATACCAGCATCTCTAGTTCGATAAAGAAATAAAGAAGAGATAGAGAGAAAACAATGTATAATTCTTTTTGCATGGAGAGGCCCTGCCATATCAGGTGAGATAGCAAGAAATAATTATGGAGGAGACTATTCAACGATTTGAAAACATTATTAAGTTTATAATTGGGCCCATAATACCTTGTTGAAACCAGTACAAGACCCACAACATCAATGGTTAGCGACATAATACTTGCAATCTGAAGAAGAAGTTGAGGCCATTACCCAAGATTGGATGGAAGAATGACGAGTCTTTGTCATTGATGATCTACTATTTGCAGAAGAAGACCTACGATAGGATGATCCAGTGACACATAAGTATGGATACAAAAAGGGGACCCACCACTGGCAAAAAAATATCATGGTACCCAACAATTATCTCTATCTAACATTACTTATAAGACTTATTCACACCTAATATTAAAAACAAAGTGGACTGACTTTAAAGATAAATCTCCAAATTATGGGTACCATCATATGTTTATGAATTTAAAAGATGTTCCCACTCAACCTGACACTAGTTAACTAATAGGTCACCTTTTCTAGCTAGTTTATGAGATTAATTTTTTCTAACTTACAATCCACAAACAATTGATATAAAGCGTGACTAAGGGCTTCACTTTGTGTAAGTAAACAATTTCCTATGTGTGTTCTTCATCTCCCTTTAACCTGTGATTACTTCGCTACTTGTGGGAATCCATATCCCTAAAAAAGGTTCCTTAGTATCATATAATCATGACCCTGCTTCCGACAAGTGTCCATACCCTTGACGGGTTTACTTATACTTCCCACGATAGTATAGCATTTTCAAATTTCATTTTAAACACCTTAATGATATATACTAATTATTCTGTAGGTAATGAGGGTAATGAAAGCGAGGGGGTCATACAAGCATGGCCCCACTAGCAATGTGATTTCATATCCCCAATGAGTTTACTTATAGTTCCCATACTAATATATTGCTTTCAACTTCCCTTTATTATGCTACAACTTTATTGATTTGTATATAGATAATTCCATATGTGATTTTAGGTGCTTAGGGAAGCGGGGTGATACGAGAGTTATTTAGATTTACTTGGCATAGATTATTCACTTTCAAAATTCACCTTAAGGTATTAATTCCATCAAGAAGTTAAGGTATAATCTAATTAATGTGAGGTGGATGGGGCATAAAATAAGAAACAAGTAAGAAACCTAAATTGAAAAATACTTTATTGTTATAAAGATAAAACCATGTTAACATAGGAGTTCCACCACAAATATAGAAATTTCGCTTATAAGTCATAGACCTTTATAAAGATGATTAGGTGTAAATATTTTACTTGTAGACAAGTATATAGATACAACCCAATTGGTATTTATTGAGAATAAAAAACCTTTTTATTGTTTCGAAAAGAAAATTTTCAAATTATGTATAACCAAAATCTTCAAAATTAAAGACAACAAAACAAATCATGAAGAATATTTGTAACAAGCATATTATTTCTAAATCCAAGCAAGAAATAGCACCATCAATGAAAAATTTTGAGAACTAATTTTCTAGTGAAAGCTCAATAAACTCAGGTAATCAAAATTCAACAAATAAGCATAGGGTTGAAATCATATGAAAATCAATCATTTATTTCTCAAAGACAAAACTTCAAACTGAATGAGGGGATAGAGCTATCAAGGAAATGGGAATTCATTTCTTAAATTGGAAACTTTAATTGAGATAGAAGAAATACCTAAGCACTTGATTTGTTATTACATAATGTTTCTTTAATTGTGATGTACCTTAACCCTTTTGTTATGTTTTTTATTGGTGTGACCTCCTAGCAGCCCCAAACAACTCATAGCCTGCTCAAGCAAGTTCAGATAGGTCACGATTTAGTCTTTCCATCCCCAAGAAGGTCACAGTTTAGTTCAAGCAGACCGAAGAAGGTCACTACTCATTTTAGGAAGTACCAATAAGGTGACAACCAAGCTTAGGAGGTCACGTTCAGACTTGAGTGGACTAATATATATGCTTCACTGTTTGAGTGTGCTAAGATGTAATAAAGTCATGGGCTTTGTATTGGCCACAAACTAAGCTCTGATTTGTGTGTGGAATGTCATCATTACCTGATATTTTATGGGTTCTTGTTTATGGGTCTGTTGCTCCAGTAATTGGGGTTTCCTTATGGTTCACTTCAAGCATGCCCAAACACTCAACTAGTGCAACATAGATATTATTCCACTCAAAGAGGGTTAAGGTTTCGTTTAGTAGCACCAAATAGCTCACAGCTTTCTCAAGAAAGCCATGGAATTTCTATGGGCTACAAATTGAGCTCTAGTTTGTGTGCAAAATTTCATCATTACCTGATATTTTATGGACTATTGTTTCTGGGTATGTTGCTCTAGTAATTGGGGTTTGCTTATGGTTCACTTCAAGCAGACCCAAACACTCAAACAATGCAGCAGATATCTTAGTCCACTAAAAAAGTTTTATGGTTTCTTTCAGCAGCCCCAAACAACCCACAACCTTCTCAATAAATCCATGAGCTTTGTTTGGGCCACAAACTGAGCTCTGGTTTTTCTTTGGAATTTCATCATTACCTGATATTTTATGGAGTGTTGTTTCTTGGTATGTTGATCCAATTGAATTGGGATTTCCTTTCTTGTCAACTAGGAAATTAACTTGACTGATACTATAGTTGAATAAACCTACATCAATTGAGTTTATTCTCTCTCTCATGTATGTCCTTTGTTCTTGCAGTGACTTGTCTCTTAATAGACAAGATCTTATCTAAAAAAATATTGCTGAGTATAAGGAAGGTTTCAATTCTATTTATCTTATTTGTTTTCTTTGTACTTTGACTTAGATTTACTATTCTTTCTATTTATTGTCTTTGTATTCTTTTCAACTTTAACACAAGGACTTTAGGGAGTGTTAAAGTTGAAAGAGATGAAAATTATGCTTTAAACTTATCTTGTTTAGTTACGAGGATACGATTTTGTTTCTAGTACTATTTTGTCATCGTTTGTCATGGCTTATGTCTGTTTGAGATGGTTTGTCATGGTTTATGTCCTTTTCCTTATCAAATATCTGTTGCTAAGTTTAAATATCAAAATTTGGTTGGTAGTTTCCAAAAGTTGCAGTTTTATTAACAAGAATAGGGAGCTAGAGAATATAGAAGCAGTGTTGGAAGCTACTAAGGTGATGGGTGTTCACTGTTTTTTGTTTTCTAACATTTGTAAAATAATTATAAACTTTGTTTCAATGTAAATGACAAGTGATGTATGTGGTCGTTATTTTATATGGCTCTTGATTTCCCATTTCAATTTCAATACAGATGGTAGCAGCAAGCAGACTCTGAGAGATACAAGAGGCACGCGAAGAAAAGCTGAAAGTTTTAAAGAAACTAGAACTTATGCATGTTAACATATATCCTGGTCAATGATTAACGTTTAATTTCTAGGACCCATGTTGTTTTCCAGTCTTGTGCTGGTTGTGAATATTTTTTATTGTTTTTCTTAAGCTAATTATATTTGTGCTATATGATAGGAAATTGTAAAGGATGAGAAGTATTTTGTGTCATCTAGACCCTATATTTTACTAAATGGGAAGCTTCAACATTTAAAAGTTGAGGTAGAATGATATTAGAACAGGATAGAGTCATTGCATGTAGATTATTAATCATCTTGTTGGCGCCATTTTTTCAATATGCTTAAGCATTTTTTGAAATGTTGTTACAATGGAATCCATAAATATTGGATTCAAACTACAAGCTAAAAGAGATAGTATTCACGGATGAGAGAAGGAAATGTGCTTGAAATTTGAGTCAGCTGATTTTGCACAAAGATAAGCTACCAATGTTGACGCCAGGATTGATGAGATGGAGACCAAATTGCAAGAATGTTTGGGAGAGTTATATAAAAATTTAAGGAATGGTTTTTATTTTAATCCTTTGTCATCTTGTGCTTATAGATTTCTTTCAATATGAGAAGAATAGAGTTTGATTGACAGTTGCATTCCTAACCAAGAAGGAAAGACATTTTCACTAAATTTAAAGTCATGGTTTCAACTTTACACAAAGATATGGGCATGATGTAAACACAGTTAATTAGGTTCAAGGAGATATATTTTCAATTCCACTGTTTGCAGGTAAAAGTTTATTCACTTACAACTATACTTAGTAACAAGGTTTCTCTCTCTCTCTCCTGCAATTTATATAGCATTTTCTGTTTAGTTTAGCATAAACATAGATTTCCACAATGTTTGTCCACTGAATTCCTTTTACTAAATGAATATTTACCATGATAGAGTTAGAATCCCTCATTATAAAGGCAGATATCTTTAAATATCCTCTATTGAGTTTCATATATGGTATTGCTATGTTCTAAGACTTGTTTCTTTTAGAGTCTAAATCCATGGTTTCTATGAAAATTATTCTAACCTCTCTTTCTTTCCTGAATTCCATTTAGCATTTTCTACATTTAGTTTAGAAGAGCATAATTTTCTAGAATCTTTATCTGCTGAATTCATTTTACGGGACCACAAATAAGCAAGATGCAATATACATGTAAATTCCTATGAGTTTGGATGACAATATCATATGTTAGGACATAAAATTTGATAGAAATAATTAATTATTAAATACATTTATATCTCAAAAGAAAATCATTTACAGATCTTACTTTAATTGTGCTAACTGTGGATGCCGAAACCTATTTTCAATGCTCTGGTAAACCAAAAAATCCAATTCATCATCTATTTGGTGATTGAATGTTTTGTTATTAGACCAATACTAGGCATCTAATCTATTCATGTGATATTAACCACCGACTGCTTGCCATTGATATTTATGACAATTTTGAATTTTCAATTTAGTCTCATTATCCTCCTGCATTTTATTAATATTATCTCATATATAACCACAGTTACAGGAAAAAGAGTACATAATAAGCTTTGTACTTATGCAAGTACTGTAGAGACCTCAAGGGTACTATCTGAACGGAAGAGCACCCACCTTACAAGCAAGAGATTGGTGGTTTGATTTCTCCATACCCTATCTACAGAAATCAGTGAATATTTGCATATAAAATTACTAAATTAGTGACCAAAAAATGATATATAAGTGACCAAAAAATGGGAGATAAGTGAGAAAACAAATGACCAAAATTCGTATCTAAATGACATGTGTGGCTAATTTATGGTCTCTTATCACCAAACCTATAACCAAATTAATGACCAAACATATGACCAGATTAATGACCAAATATGCGACCAAATGAATGACCAACTGATAAGCTATAAATGAACAAACTATAAATGACCACTTTTTTGGTCACATGAGAAGAGGACGAAAATTAGCCACCAACGATCACCAAATCAAAAATGGTCATTTATAGGAGGATTTTGATCATTTTTTCAATCACTTATCTCTCATTATGTACTAGTGTGTGGAAGACTGGTAGAACAAATGGCTAGACATTATCACCATTCATGCCCAAGTTTCAGTTCATTCTACTACATTCAAGAGAGATATTGTTGTCTGCAACTGCAAGAGCCGAAGTGAGTTTTCTGAAAAGAATGGTTATTTTGATTTCCTGTACAAGCATAGTTGCAGAATATGGTGTCATGACTGCATCACCCACCCTTATTATGGACTACATTGATGTATATGTTCCACTGTAGGCTTCGGTTGCAAAAGAAGTTGAACAAATTCCATTCATCCCTATAGTAAGGTTACAACCAGACCCACTTGGCTCGTCAATGGGGAAGCACTATGGAAACCGCAAGAAGAAAGCACCACCCCTACCACCATATGAGGATGAGGAATAACCAAGGCCTATGACTATGCTTCCACCATATATTCCACCGAGAAAATATGATGTGCCAAAAATTAGAGTTATGAAGAATGCATGGTACCCACTGGTAGCACCAACTGTACTGAAAGGAGTTCATTTACCGCAGAAAATACTTCCAAACCTTAAAAATATTATAAAATCGAGGCACAACAATCTAAGGACCAAGACAGGAACTTACTATAGATTCAACAGATCAATTTTACTCAAAGAAATGACATGAACAGTAGAAAAAGGTTGCAGTTGTGTATTTGCTTATCATTAATCACAATAATAGATTACAATGCAATACAATTGCATGAATATCCATGCAATTCAAATCCAAGAGACGTCATTTGAATTGGGTGCATGAGAGTGTCTTACTTCTCAGTTAACACTACTCGACACATCAATTAACCACTTAACTCCAACATAATTGACTCTAACTAACTTGGAGGCAGTTTAGACTGAGTCTAACTGAATAAAACTCAACTGCATGCCAACAAGTGGGTGAGGATGCCTATCTAAAATCAGTTAGGTGATATTAACTGAACTGAGTCACCAAAAGTAGGTGGAGGCTCCTTTAATCAGTCCAGTTATTTACATTTAACCAAAAATAGGTGAAATCATGAGGAAGGCACTTTTATCACTTCAGTTTAACTGAAAGGTAGGTGAAAAAACCTCCAATTAACTGAATGAGGTGCATATGTCAAGTAGATCAAACCATATTTTCTCCCTAACTAAAGGAGGAGGCTCAATTAGGCTCCTCGATTAAAGGAGAAGACTTAGTTAGGCTCCCTGATTAAAGGAGGAGATCCATTTTGATGACGCAGACACATGTTTGAGTCAAAACTTAGGATAAGTGGTAAATTAGGCCAAAATGATCCAAATAGTGATGTCTGGTTGGAAAATGATTCCAACACCCCCCCTTAAGCTAAAATCATGTGGAGGAGTAAAAATATAGGGTCTCAACAACAAAGGCCATAGGTCAACCTTTACAAATTTAATTCTAAAATGCTCAAAATAAGTAAGTGAGGAAAAGAGGAAAAACCCAGTGGTAAAGAAAAACCCCCTCAAACTGAACACTAAAGAACTAATATGTATTCACCATGATGGAACTGTTGATTCTACAACATTTCCCCAACAAATTTTTTTGGGGGCCCCCCTTTGAATTTCTAGTCTTTGGTGTTTCTTAAAAGTTGTTTTTCCTTCTTTTTTACTTAGTCTTTCTTTTGCAAGTCGCATATTTTTTTAAAATAAAACTTATTTTTTCTACCCGATGTATTGGATCAACTTACGTAGTTTATCTGATACGGCGGAAGCTCTACCGTGTTTGTTTGCCGATTTGTATGCCATGTGCGCTATTTTGGGAGACTCGCGTAAGTTTACTGATGCTTGGTTAAACTTTGATGTCTGCATCCGATGTATCAGAAGGTGGGTCCTTTTTCCTTTGGAAGACTTGTTGACTTCTTTTCCAACAAAGTGGATGAACCCGACAGGAGGAATCATGTTCTTTCCCACCCGTTGTTTCAGAAGACTCAAATGAGTTCTCCGGCAAAGCCTAACCGATGTTTCAGATACTTTTTTTGTCCATGCCCGATGTTCTCTGGAATCCTCAACTGATACTGAGCTAAATCATGAGTGTTTTTCTGGAATAAATTTTTCCTGTCAGTCGATTTGCATTGGATCACTTCTAGCTTTCCACCCGATTTTCTCTGAAGGACTCAACCGATACCCTGTGGTTAGAAACCATGGAATCCTCTGATATGTTTTGGCTGAGAAGATGATTTTCTACCTGATATTCATTGGCTAGCTCTCAAATTGTCACTGGATGTCGTTGTTGTGTTTAAATGTGGTGTCGATGCATTAAGTGCCATAAAGTCTTGCACACATGGACCGTTTATGGACCAGTTGGACAAATATTTTTAAACACCGCGGGAACTTGTCATGGTTAGTTGTTACCCGTCAGAGTTAGTGTATTTCTCTAAGCAAGATGGCAGTGCATTGCAGATCCAGTCAGTCGCGTGAGGACTGAGCATTTTCAGCCCGTTAGCCTCGAGCATTTTATAACTCAGTTATTGGGGTTTTGGTTAGGTTTTTTGCCTCATTTATTTTATAACCAAGAATTAGTGCGGTTTTTTTCCCTTATGATTTTTGTTTATGAGTTTCAAGCTGCTCCACTCATGGCTCGCAAGGTGGTGAGTTTTTCCACCTGCCTCACGTGAGTCGTCAACTCCAACCTTTACATGAGGGTTTCATTGGCAATAGGTTGCAGACGTGTGGTTATGTGCAGACTGGAATTTCGTTGTTTGCACCACTTGGATTCTTTTCCATAGGAACGTGGGAAAGGTTGTCATTATCATTGGCCGGGTAGATAGGTTTTGGGTCTAGGGCTTCTTAAGTCATCGTAAGCTATTTCCTAGTTGTGATGCCCATATCCTGGTGGGCATACTTTTGTTGATGGTATTTGCAGCCCAGGGGTGGAGTTTTATCTTTCCTAGGGTTGTCCTAACCTAGATGTTTTAGCTACGAGCTGTATAGAAGACTGTGCAGAAGCTTAATCTTGTGCTCAGCTCTCACTATAACATATTATGTTGTTACGGTTAAAATGTTTCAGGATGATATGGTAATGTTTGTTGTTGTATATAAATACATGATTTTGTTGGTTATATGTATATATGCATCTAAGATTTGTTTTAATGGTTTTTACAGTGTCAATATTTATTTAGCACCATGCCCAGAAAAGGAAAGAAGAAGGCCCAAGCTATGGAAGACGAT
This sequence comes from Pseudotsuga menziesii, assembly GCA_001517045.1. Taxonomy (NCBI): domain Eukaryota; kingdom Viridiplantae; phylum Streptophyta; class Pinopsida; order Pinales; family Pinaceae; genus Pseudotsuga; species Pseudotsuga menziesii. The sequence continues at coordinate 775,576 of LPNX010523266.1, read as the reverse complement.
CCAGAAGTTGAAATCATCACAAAGGTAGAAATCATATATGAAGATACTAAGCCAGTGACTGGAGCCGATCCAGAGTTCATATGGGGCCAGGTATATCAGATGATCAAAGACCACACTATCCTGGGGCCAGGTTTAGAAGACATACCAATCTACACAAATATAAAGAGGTCATCCATCATGAAGGAATCCACTCATCCTGAACTTTTTCCATATTCTGAATTCATTGGTTAGATACTTCCAAGAGTATATGTAGCCAAGATGATACTGGAAGATATAAATGGGCAAGGTTTTGTTGCTTATAGTCTGGCTTATGTAGCTCAAGTGTGTAAGCTACCCATGGCTCAGATGTATTTAACAGGAAAAATGGTTGAAGGAATTAGATTTGGATATTTTCTACTGTATTAGGAATATGATGATCCATGGGAAGCAGTTCCATACAAATCCTACTAGGGAGTATGAAACTGTGAATTTACGTACCCCATATAGGCTTATAGATTTGATGTTAAACCAAATCTTTAGCCGAGCACATGGAAAATTCTATAAGATAGGCTGCGTACCAGTGACTTTCTTCATAGCCACCAAGGGAACTATTTTCAACTAGGATGACATATTCTCACATAGCTTATCTTCATGCATTAGCGCCACACTTGGAGGTACATCCCAAAATAAATTGGAATTCTACATGAGTTCTTTCCTGATTGATTGCATTTTATGCACTCACCAATTCCCAACGCTAAATTGGAATTGGGATAAGAAAAAGACCCCGTGTATTCTTCGTACCAGCTCTTCTGGGACCATAAGTATCATAGTCCATACAAATACATCTATGAATTCCTCATCATGTCGCTCTACAAGCTAATATTGCTCACAGAGTGCGATTGCATGTCTAAAAAGACATTAGAAGTAGTGGAGGAGAATGACAACTATTACCTTTCTGAAGAAGGCTTGTACATAAGGATGTATGGGGGGTCTAGAGCCCCTTCCCTGTTGCCAAAATATTCTATTGATTATATTGTGCACAAGGAGGTGGTAAGGCATCTTTATATAGACGGGATTGGAAATTTCTTGTTTGATAAGAAGAAGGTTGTGTATCCACCTCTCCCATTCTATATAGGTAGTTACAAGTTTCCAAAGTAAAGAGTGCATCTGAGTTTGTAAAGGAATTAAAATATTTTCATTTTGGGGAAAAAAATTTCCACATAAATGATTTGGAAAACAAGATTGCAGATTACTGTGTGGCAGTTGGAGTGCATTTCAAATATACAGACTACTAGGACAAAGACAAAGAAATTTTCTGAAATTCTCATAATATGACAGCCTTGATTCAGAGGTTCAAGAAGAAGATAAAGGATGTCAATAGTAAATGAGGAAATAGTAGTGCTATTGAGCAGAAAAAACAAGAGGAAGAATCCCACAGGTTGTCACAGGAAGCAGATCAATGTTGGTTGAGGAAGCACAAAAGAAGAGTCAGGAAGAGGAGAATCAGAGAAAACAAGAAGAAGAAGACCAAATAGTATGGGAGGATATTGAAATAATTAAGAAGGAAACGGTTGAACGAGAAAAGGAAGCAGTGGAAAAGGAAGCCTAGGAACTAAAGGAGAAAGAGAAAGAATACCGAGATCAAGAGAGTTAGGAGCAGGGACAGGCTTATGATGATCCTATCGATCCAGTTTTTCCATCGAGCAGCATGGTAACAAAGGATCCATCCTCCGCATTAGGATTTCGACTAATTCATTTCATTCCATCTGAAGAGAAGGCGATAGCTGACCATAATACAATTTTCTATGATATAAATAAGAAAAGGATTGTTATGATGACTAAAAAGAGAGTGGACACCGGGAAGAAGCATATAGGAGTTATGGTAATGAGAAAACAATCGTCCATGGGACTAACAAGGATCCTAAACTCCTTGAAAGGGAAGGTGTAGCCTCAGCCCTTGCAAATGTAGATAATGTGGATAAAATGGTGGATGATCTGGAGAAAAATAGAGAGAAGCTATCTCAAATGAGGGAAACTTTAAAGAAAGAAAGGGGTGAAGGACAAAGCCTAAAAATAAAACATGAGGACAGTCTCAGTGTGCTAGATAAATTTAGAGAGGCATGTCATATTTTGTAATCTGATAAGGATGCCTTGGTATTGTTAATGAATATCATTGAAGGGGAAAAAAGGGATCTCGAGAAGCAAGTTGCAGAAGTAGAATAGAAAGGAGATGTAGCAAATAAAAGGGTGGAAGAGTTAGAAGTTCAAAACCATTTGCTAAATGAAAAACTCCGGGAAGCAAAGGACAAGGAACTGGATATCACTCCTTTCAAAAATCAAGCGTCGGTGTTGCAAAAAGAATTGAATCAAGTTTTGTTGAAGTTGGTTGGGGAAATGTACAAGGTAAAATAGATTGAAGCAAGGTTGAAAGAGATAGCACAAAATGCAGTAGAGATACGGAAGAAGTTTTTCGATGTGGCAGAAATTGTGCGAAGCCAGCTCGCGTGGATTGGAACTCATTCAACTTGCCCAACAAACATGCCCCAGAATACCTTAGGCAGTATCAAGATGGAGTTGGAAATATTAAATTTTGGCTACAAATCAGTAGTATGGTTGAACATGGCCATTGATAAAACCATAGATAAGTGTATTGAGTTTTACGAAGGAATGTGTTCGATCCACCACCAATGCCAGATTTTAGCAGGTACCTCGGAGCAGGATTTCCCAGACAGAGAGCAGCACTTAAAGAACCTCCAATACAGGTTACAGACACGAGAAGAGAGCATATATAAGATTGAATGTCTCAGTATGGAAGCCATTGGAGTCTAGATTGTGCAGGTCTCATTACACAAGAATTTGTTTGAAGAGCTGCTGAGTCAGAACACGCCAAAGGTCAATGAGATAGAGTCCTAGTTGTCAAAGAATGAGATAGCAACGTGAGTATTGGAGCCAACAGAATCTCGAACTATAAAAGGAGAATCCCAAGCATGGGATGTGTACATTAAGATTCAAGCTAGGTCCACCTAGATTATTTGAATTATCCACAAGTGGGAGTTTCTTTATGTAATATTTTGTTTTAGGTCATTTTCCTAGTGAGCACACTAGAGGACAAAATTTTGTAAATGAAAGGTTAGGGGAAACCCAAAGGGCAGAGAATACCAAGAGTCATTTTGAGATGTATAAATATAGATAGAATTGAATAAAAAGGGAATTTTCTAGCTTTCTTATGTGAAATACTTGTTGTAAGAAGGACTATTTATTTTTATAATAAAGAGGATAAATTTTCTACTGGAGAAGGAGTTGTTGGAGTTTCAAATGCATGTTGTGTATATGGATGGATATGGAACTATTTCTGCTTTAGCTTAATACACAAACCTGTGAAATATTTCTAACTTCTAGACTATTCCTATGTTGTGAATGATTTCATTTCCTTGTTATGAATCTTATGCAACAAATGAGTAATGAATGTTTTAACAAACACTAAGCTGTCTCTATGTTAAATTTTCTGTTGTTTTTATGTATTCTGAATTTATCAGCTATCTGTAAAATTCCTTGTACAAAGAATGCAGTACATTACACATACAAATAGTAATATTTCTCCTTGGGGATAGGTTATATAGGAGTAGTTGTTATCTTCTTTCTATAGTTCAAGGACAAAGGGGATAAGACAGGAGGTAAGAACCTACGCATCACATTGTGAAGCCCTTTGTTTTTTGTTAAAACTGCATTTAATCTAGGCACTTTCATATCATTTATATAAACATAAGATACATAAACGGTGGGTCGTATCGCAACCGATAAATAGAATTAAAACTTTCATTTGACCTTACGGTAGCTGGGCCGTTAACCGGACAAATTCCCCATACCAAACGATAAGTGATCTAATTGGAAATGATTATTGGGGAGAATCCCTACTGCTGGTACCTGAGATTTTCCAAGAATCAACAGGAACTCACCCCCAATAGTGAACGGAGGTAAGAGAAATTCTTCTCAGTGAATTTCTTAGTGAAAATGTGTGCAATTCACTCATCTGTGGGGCAATATTGTAAAAAAAAAATTCTATCACGCACAAGCTCTATGATGTAGTGCATGTGGATCTCAATGTGTTTGGTTGTCTATCTCTGAACCTAATCTATCGAGATATTTATAGCACTCTAACTATCACAAAATACGACAAGTTAAAGTAGTACTACCAATGTAGAACTCTACTAGAATACCTTGCAGCCAAACTGCTTGAATGCATGCATTGACCGCTCCCCTATGCTCTGCCTCTATTGAATATAGGGAAATAGTTTCCTACTTTTTGCTTGACCAGAAAATAGGCCCAACACCATACATGAAAACATAGTCGAAATTAGACTTCCTATCAAGGATATATTCATCCCAATCCAAATCTATGGATCCCACCATGTCTAGATCAGAATCTACAACATAGAGGATGTCATAGTTTCTAGTACCTTGCACATACTGTAGAATCCTCTTGGATTTCCTCCAATGAATTTCATGAGGCTGCTGCATGTACCTTAATACAACATTAACGACATAAAAAATATTGGGACTTGAATGTGTCAAGTATAGAAGGATTCCAATCAATTGCCTGTAGATAGTGGAATCCACCTCTAGTGTAGAGTTTCCTTCCTCAAGACTGATTCCAGAGAGTAATGGGAAAGGTGCAGCCTTACAATCAACCATACTAAACTTAATTAGCAGGTATTAAACATAATTTTATTGGTTGATCATTATCCCATCAAAATCTTGAGTGATTTCTAAGCCAAGAAATCTCCTTAGCGGGCCTAGATCACTCATGTCAAACACTTCATGCAAAGTGGTTTTTATGAAGTTGATTGAAGCAAGTGTGCTTCCTATAATTAACAAATCATCAACATACAGAACTATAATGAGTAAATGACCTTCATATTGTTGTAGGTATACATTTGGATCAGACTTACATCTTGCAAAGTTTTGTGATAGCATAAAAGAGTCCATCTTTTCATACCAAGCTCTTGGGGCATGTTTCAATCCATACAATGATTTCTGAAATATGCAAACTAATGTTGGGTCTGATATGTACCCTTCAGGATGCTTCATGTAGATCGCTTCTTTCAGATACCCAACGGAGGAGAGAGTCTTTTCTACCCATTTGGTAGATGAGTGGGATCATTCAGATCTGATTCAGAACCTAATATTCATGATCACTGATATCATTCATTACATCTGAAATATAAAAACATAAAATTTCATTTTCATCTCCAGAATCTTCATCAAAAAGAGGAAACGGTTTTGCAATTTTTTCCTCGACTAGTTTCAGATCTTAAAGAGGTTCTTCAAAGCAGACACATCTCTCGATGATTATATTTTTAGTTCTGATATTCAAGAGCTTATATCCTTTTTCTTCTTCGGCACACCCAATGAGGATGCACTCAACATTTTGTGGTTGCAAAGAATTTCTTTTATCCAGTGGAATTCCATCCCAAGCAGTGGACCCGAAAACCATGAGATTGGACACATCAGGCTTGTGACCGGTGTAAGCTTCAAAAGGTGTTATCCCTTTGACAGATTAATGTGGAACCCTGTTCTAAATTTATGTAGAAAAATTCATAGCCTCAGACCAAATAATTTCAGCCAAATCCTTAGACTCAAGCATATAGGTTGTCATCTCCTTTAGTGCTCAATTTTTCCTGTCCGCTACACCTTTCGGTTGAGGTATGTAGGGAACAGTGTGTTAGATATTGATCCCATTTTCCACACAAAGTTACAGCAGCTCTGATTTAATTTATTCACCTCCATTATCATATCTGAGAGCTTTGATATTTCTCCTAGTATAATTCTCAACGGAATCTTTAAAATCTAAGAAATTTTCAAGAACTTTCGATTTCTTTTAGAGAAAGTAGACCCGTGTAAATATTCAAAGGTCATCTATGAAGGTAAGAACATACCTCAAGCCACTCATAAAGGTTTCTGGCATTGGAATCATGATATCAAAATGGATCAGCCCCAAAATACATGTATCTCTGCTAGCTTTTCCCCGATCAAACTTATGCTCAGGATGTTGTTTTCGACTATGCACCCCTTACAGATCCCTTTTGAGGATTTGATTGCTGGAAGGCCTTCCACCATGGAATCATTTTTTAGAAGCTGAAAATATTTATAGTTTAGGTGTCCAAATATCTCATGCCACAACTGGCTGAACTCATTCCCATGAGTCAGCAGGGCACTAGGCTTAGAATCAAGCACAAAATTGGAAAACCGATAGGTCTTAGTAGCATGATTTGCTTTCCATGTATCAATGAGTTTTCTGCTGGCTATCTCAGATAGCTCAACATCATTGGTTCTGAATACAACTCTTTTAGGAACACCAGTGTGTGTCATTTCATACACTAACAAAAAGTTTGAAACTAAAGAGGGCATATATAGAACATTTTTTAAGATCCCTTGTTCTAGGTGGATAGTACCTTTTCCTTTTGATGAGACCTGAGAGTCATCTCCGATGTGGATGGAGATGTATCTATCAGAATCTAGTGATGTGAAATAATCCTTGCATGCAACCATATGATTTAAAGCACCAGAATCAATGAGGTGAGCTTTATCCTTCGAAACATTATCCATGAGTGCATTTCCTCTTTCAGTTTTATTATTTCAATCTGTAGTGTCTGTATTCCTTGCACCTTCTAGAAGAGTAATGTTGTTTTTCTCAAGGAGAAGGGCCATCTTATCAATATATCTCTTCACCCAAGATATTTTGGGTTGAAAGCCTCTAGCACAGTAAGAGAACTTTGTGTTCTCTTTGCCCTATTGCTTGTTTTTCCTCGATCTCGAGGGCTCATCCAACTGCTAGTTTTTCTCCTTCTTCTTGGGAGGGTCAAAGTTAGTATTCTCTTTATTTTTCTTTCCTTTTGCATTTGAAGTTTTGGGTCCTCTAGCAAAAAAATTTTGATATTTGGAGGATCTCAAGGATTCCATCTGAACAATTTTATCATGCTCATTGGTAAGGGACTCAATGAATGCATTTAGGGTCGGCATCTTCCAATTTGGAATTGTAAGCTCAATGGTATGGAAGGTAGACACAAAAACAAAGTATTCTAGTCCTAGCTTAAAAAGAATAGAAAGAATGAGCTGATCATATTTCTTCTCAACTTCACATTGCTTCAATTGGAGCACAAAGTGCTTAAACTTAGTCGAGAATTCATTGATGGTCTCAAAGTTGCCCAGATTTAGAGAGATCAGTTCAATCTCCACCTGATAGGATCTCAAATAATATTGCTTTCCAAAGAGTTTGGAAATTTGTTCCCACACTTTCTTGTGAGTCTTCAATCCAGAGAGATGGAAAAGAAGATCCTTAGAAATGGAGATCAGGCATAAGAAACCATACGCTTCATCTAGTTTGTTCCAATATCTTTCCTTCTCTATCACTGCATTTGACTCTATATTTGTGCCCATGGTGACTCTATAGAGTCCTTTGGAAAGTAATGATATCTCAATATCCTCTTTCCACTAATGATAGTTGAAAGGAGTGAGAAGATTGCTTCAGGAGGAGTCCATTTTGCAGTTGCAGCAAATGCAATAGAAGTTCTTGAGATACCTATAATCACACAAAACAAACAAAATAAGGTCGAAAAACCTGCACTTTTAGAGTTTTCTTCATGCCTAGATAGACTTATCAAGACAGAATCTAGAGAGAGCAAGGCTATTTTTCAAGGACTTATGTGGAAAACTCTTCGCTTCTGGTGCAGAGTTGGAATAATTTTGAGCAAATTTGCTCAATCTTCATCAAAGATCCATTGTAGATTTTGTAGAAGAGTTTCCTTGTCCTTCCATGGCTATGATACCATATAAAATTGAGGCACAACAATCTAAGGACCAAGAAAAAAAATACTATAGATTCAACAGATCAATTTTACTCAAAGAAATGACATGAACAATGCAAAATAGTTGCAGTTGTGTATTTTATTATCATTAATTAGAATAATAGATTACAATGCAATACAATGGCATGAATAGCCATGCAATTTGAATCCAATAGAGTTCATTCAAATTGGGTGCATGAGAGTGGCTTACTTGTCAGTTAACACCACTCGGCACATCAGTTAACCACTTAACTCCAACATAATTGACTCTAACTGACTCAGAGGCATTTTAAACTAAGTTTAACTTAATAGAACTCAACTGCATGCCAACAAGTAGGTGAGGGAGCCTATCTGACTTCAGTTAGGTGAGATGAATTGAACTAAGCCACCAAAAGTAGGTGGAGGTTCCTTTAATCACTCCAGTTAACTGCATTTAACAAAAAACAGCTGAAATCATGAGGAAGGTGCCTTTGGCAGTTTAGTTTAACTGAAAGGTAGGTGAAACAACCTCCAGTTAACTGAATGAGGTGCATATGTGAAGTAGATCAACCCAGAATAGCTCCCTAATTGAAGGAGGAGGATTAGTCAGGCTCCCTTGAAGACTCAGTTAGGCTCACTGATTGAAGGAGGAGATCCAGTTTGATGATTTAGTCACATGTTTGAGTCAAAAATTAGGATTAGTGGTAAATTAGGACAAATTATCCAAATAGTGATGTGTGTTTGGAAAATGAATCCAACAAAGATGAACTTTTTCGATCACGACATACATAAATTCCCAAAATTTGACATGAAGAACTACATGGTTGTTGTACAAGATACATCAGATAGCTCAAAGCGCCTAATTCCAATGGAATGGGAAAGAGGAATGGACCAAGAAGGTTTACTGTTGCTAATGTATATGCCACATTTCAGCCGAAGAACAGAGGTGAATGAATGTGTTAATAATTTGTTGGTATCATTCCATGACAACTGCCTATGGCTAGAAAAAAACATTTATGTGGATATCGAGCTTATTGCAGCAATTACAAGGCTTCCACTTGCAGGCGTTGACCCAACACCATTTTTCAAAAAATACCAGGACACTCTGAAGATGAACAAGTTAAAAAGATAAGGATGATTTTTCCATATATACTAGAGGCTTTTTAATAACCTCCATCAATGACCACACTGTTCAGTTCACAGCTAAGTTTTTAGCTACCAAGTTGGTACGGAAGATGCGACTGAACCAATGTACTGCAAGAACAATTGCATCAGGTGAAATCTATGCATAGGGGGTTCAACTGACCTACTCGTACTATCTACTAAATGAATTGCTAGCAGATGTAGAGGGGTCACAAGAAAAAGGTACCCCATTCCATTATTCGTGGTTACACATTTTGATTTCGTTTTTCGCATGGGTAGAACCAGCAAAATTCCAAGGGGTAGATATGCTAGTTCGATGTTGAGGATATTGATACCAAAATATCTAGTTTGAGAAATATATCAAGGAGAGACAGAGAGAAAACAGTGTACAATTATTTTTGCATGGAGAGGCCCTACAATATTAGGTGAAAAAGTAGGAAATAATTACGGAGAAGACTATTCAACGATTTAAAAACATTATTAAGTTTATAATTGGGCCCCATCATACCTTGTTGCAGCCGTGACAAGACCCACAACACCAATGGTTACGACATAATACCTGCTATCTGAAGAAGAAGTTGAAGCCATTACCTAATATTGGCTGGAAGAATGGGGAGTCCTTGTCACTAATTACCTACTATCTGCAGAAGAAGACCTGCGATAGGACAATCTAGCTACGCAGAAGGATGGAGAACAAAGAGGGGACCCACCACCGGCAGCAAAAGATACAAAAAATTCTCCCAACCCTCCCTAGAATGATTTTAGTGCAACCCCAACAGATCCAGTAGTGGGAGATAAGAGGAAGTAGACAGAGTATCCTAAGATAAGGCATAAGAAAAGGAAGGATAACAAAACAACAAGAATTTTTGGCCTTACTTGTGACACTTTTACCCTTCTAACAGATGCAATGACAGAAATTGCTACATAGAGATTGAAGAAAATATATCATTAAAGGAATTTTGGGGTCTAAAATGGGGAATTTTGGGGTCTAAAATGGGCCTCCTAAGGAAAAGAATAAAATAATATTTATTAATTTTGGAGGAAGAAAGAAAAAAACTACTTTTGTGTTCATATTTTCGACATATGTCCTTGTGTTTTTACTCAAATTTTGAATGGGAGAGCTCGTTGGATGAGGAATTTCATTATGCATCCAACAAGTACCCACACTGCATACTTTTGACATACCTCGCTACCCCAAAAACAAGAAATACCTGAAAAAACATGATGTTGATGTCATCATCACATTTTTTAGGTATTTCTTATTTTTGGGGTAGTGGGGCCCATTAAAAGTATGTAGTGTGGGTACTCGTTGGATGCATAAGAAAAATTCTACATCCAACGAGCTCTCCCGATTGAAATTTGAGTAAAAACACAGGGAGATATGTCGAAAATACGAACAAAAAAAGTAGGTTTTTTTATGACAAATATGTCAATTCAACCATTATGGTTGACTCATTTTATTGAAATTCTATTGGTTCTTGAATTCCAACTCACAAGAACTTATTTTGGCACGTTTTCTTATAAGGCCCATTTTAGACCCCAAATTTCCTCTAATGGATCACCAAACAAATTTCATAGGAAGTATTACATACTTATTGTAGATGCTATGCAAAGAAGTCAAAGAAGTACGGGTTGCGGACGACTATAGACCACAATTGACATTGTTGCGGGACTTATCTAGCTCGTTAGAAGAGTGACCAAGTGATGTATCAATATGTATTCCACCAATAAAGAATCAACTAGTGGGAGAAACACTAGACTTGGGGACAACAGAGCTGAATACCATGGCCAAGAAATTGGGTCATGCCACCATAGATTTTTCTCAAATGTCATTGTATGAAGTTTATGCAATCTAGAATATCATACACCCCTTGTTGGTGTAAGGGTTTTCTTCCCTCTTTTTCATGACCCCTCTTGTTGACTCTTAATCTTATGTTGACCATTTATTGGTCCTTATGCTAGCTCCCCCTCATAGTGTGGTACCTTAACCCTTTTGTTATGTTTGTTATTGGTGTGGCCTCCTAGCAGCCCCAAAAAACTCATATCCTGTTCAAGAAAGTTCAGACAGGTCACAGTTTAGTCCTGCCATCCCCAAGAAGGTCACAGTTCAGTTCAAGCAAACCGAAGAAGGTTGTTGTTCATTTTAGGAAGAACCAAGAAGCTCACAACAAATATTAGGAGGTCACATTCATACTTGTGTACTAATATCTATGCTACACTATTTGAGTGTGCTAAGCTGTAAGGAAGCCATGGCCTTTGTATGGGACAGAAACTGAGCTATGTTTTGTGTGAGGAATGTCATCATTACTTGATATATTATGGAATGATTTTTATGGGTTTGTTGCTCCTGTAATTGGGGTTTACTTACGGTTCACTTCAAGCATACCCAAATGCTCAAATAATACAGCAGAGATATTAGTCCACTCAAACATGGTTATGGTTTCTTTTAGCAGCCCAAAACAAATCACAACCTACTCAAGATAGCCATGGAATTTGTATTGTCTACAAACTAAGCTCTATTTTGCGTGCAAAATGTCATCATTACCTGATATTTTATGGACTATTGTTTATGGGTTTGTTTCTCCAGTAATTGCGGTTTCCTTAGAGTTCACTTCAAGGAGACCCAAACACTCAAACAGAGCAGCATAGATCTTAGTCCACTAAAATAGAGTTATGGTTTCTTTTATCATCCCCAAACAACTCACATCCTACTCAAGAAATCCATGGGATTTGTATGGGCCACAAACTGAGCTCTGGTTTGTGTTTGGAATGTCATCATTACCTGATATTTTATGGACTATTGTTTCTTGGTTTGTTGCTCCAATAATAGGGGTTTCCTTTATTTTCGACTAGGTAATTACCTTGATTTCTACTATAGTTGACTAAACCTATATTAGTTGAATTTATTATCTCTCTCATGTATGTCCTTTGTTCCTTTAGTAACTTGTCTCTTAATAGACAATATATGATCTAAAAAAAATATTGTCGAGTATAAGGAAGGTTTCAACTCTTCTGGTGGGTTATCTTATTTGTTTTCTTTGTACTTTGAGTTAGATTAGTACTTTTGTTATTTATTGTCTTTGTATGCTTTTCAGCTTTAACATAGGGACATTAGGGAGTGTTAAAGTCGAAAGAGATGAAAAATATGCTTTAAACTTATCGTGTCTTGTTACAAGGATACTTTTTTGTTTCTAGTATTGTTTTGTCATCGTTTGTCATGGCTTATGTTTGTCTAAAAGGTTTGACATGGTTTATGTCCTTTTTATTATCAAATAAATGTTGATAAGTTTAAATATCAAAATTTTGTTGGCAATTTCCAAAAGTTGCAGTTGCATTGATAAGAATAGGGAGCTAGAGGATACAGAAGTAGCGCTGGAAGCTACTAAGGTGATGGATGTTCATTGTTTTCTATTTTCTAATGTTTGTAAAATAATAATAAAATTTGTTTCAATGTAAATGAAAGTGATGTATGTGGTCTTTATTTTATATGGTTCTTGATTTCCCATTTCAAATTTCAATATACATGTTAGCAGCAAGTAGGTTGTCAGAGATACAAGAGGCACGTAAAGAAAATTTGAAAGTTTTAAAGCAGCAAGAACTTGTGCAGGTTAACATACATTTTGGTCATTGATCAACCTTTCAATTTCTAGGACTCATATTGTTTTTTAGTATCATGCTGATTGTGAGGTTTTTTTAATGTTTGTCTTAGGCTAATTCTATTTGTGCTATATGACAATAAATTGTAAAGGATGAGAAGAATGTTGTGTCATATAGACCCTATATTTTACCGAATGAGCAACTTCAACATTTAAAATATGAGGTAGAACAATATTAGAACATGGTATAGTCACTGCAGATAGATTATTAATCTTCCTGTTGGCACCATTTGGTCAATATGCTTAAGCATTTTTTGAAATGTTGCTACAATGGAATCCATAAATATTGGAATTAAAACTACAAGCTAAAAGAGATAGTATTCACAGGTGAGAGAAGGAAATGTGCTTGAAAGTTGAGTCAGTTGATTTTGCACTTAGAGCAGCTTCCAATGTTGATGCCAGGATTACCGAGATGGAGACCAAATTACAAGAATGTTTGGAAGAGTTATATAAAAATTGAAGGAATGAGTTATATTTTAATCCTTTGTTATATTGCTCTTATAGGTTTCTTTAAGTATGAGAAGAATAGAGTTTGATTGACAATTGCATTCCTAACCAGGAAGGAAAGACATTGTCACTGAATTTAAAGTCATGGCTTCAGCTTTACATAAAGAGATGGGAAAGATGCAAACAAATTTAAGTAGGTTCAAGGAGATAGCTTGTGAATTCCACTCTTTGTGGGAAAAAGTTCATTCACTTACATCTATACTTAGTAGAAAGGTTTCTCTCTATCTCTCTCTCTCTCTCCTAAAATTTATATAGCATTTTATGTTTAGTTTAGCACAAACATAGATTTCTACAATATTTGTCCGCTGGATTCCTTTTACTGAATGAAGATTTACCTTGATATAGTTAGAATCCCTCATTATAGAGGAATATATCTTTAAATATTCTCTGGTAAGTTTCATATATGGTATGCTATGTTCTAAGACTTGTTTCTTATAGAGTCTAAATCCATGATATGTATGATAAGTATTCTGATCTCTCTTTATTTCCTGAATTCCATTTAGCATTTTATGCATTTAGTTTAGCAAAGCATAATTTTCTAGCATCTTTATCTGTTGAATTCATTTTACGAGATCACAAATAATCAAGATACAATATACATGTAAATTCCTATGAGCTTGGATGACAATCTCATTTTTAGGACATAAAATTTGATAGAAATAATTAATTATTAAATACATTTATATTTGAAAGTAAATCATGTACAGATCTTACTTTAATTGTGCTAACTGTGGATGCCAAAACCTATTTTCAATTCTCTAGTAAACCAACAAAAACCAATTCAACATCTATTTGGTGATTGGATGTTGCATCGAAGAAAGATCCAATTCAGAATGTATTTGGTGTTTGAATGTTTTTTTATGAGACCAAGACTGGGCATCTAATCTATTCATGTGATATTAACTACTGACTGCTTGCCACTGATATTTATGACAATTTTGAATTTTCAATCTAGTCTCATTCTCTTCCTGTATTTTATTAATAGTATCTCATATATAACAATAGTTACAGGAGTTGGGAATGTTTGAGTATTTTTTGATAAATATATAGGAAAATGAGTACATGAATAAGCTTGGTACTTCTGCAAGTATTGGAGAGACCTCAAGGGTATTAGCTCAATGTAAGAGAACCCGCCTTACAGGTAGGATATTGGTGGTTCAATTTATCCATACCCTATCTAAAGAAATCAATGAGTATTTTCATATAAAATGACTAAATTAGTCACCAAAAAATGATATATAAGTGACCAACAGATGGGAGATAAGCGACCAAACAAATGACCAAATGATAGTTTTGGTGGCTGATATTCAGTCTCTTATCACCAAACCTATGACCAGATTAATGACCAAACATATGACCAGATTAATGACCAAATATGTGACCAAATTAATGACCATTCGATAAGCTATAAATGACCACTTTTTTGGTTGTGTGATAAGACACCAAAAATTAGCCACCAACGATCACCAAATCAACAGTGGTCATTTATAGGAAAATTTTGGTCATTTTTTTTGTCACTTATCTCTCATTATGTACTAGTGTGTGGAGGACTAATGGAATGGATGGCTATAAATTATCACCATTCATGCCCAAGTCTCAATCCATTCTGTTGCATTCAGGGGATATTGTTGTCTGCAACTAGAAAAGTTGAAGTGAGTTTTCCGTAGAGCATGGTTATTTTGGTTTCTGGTACAAGCATAGTTGCAAAATATAGTGTCATGTCACCCACCCTTATTATGGATTACATTGATGGATATGTTCCAGTGTAGGCCGTGGCTCCAAAATAAGCTGAAGAAATTCCATTCATCCTTGCAATAAGGTTACAACTAGACCCACCTGGATCATCAATGGGGAAGTGCTCTAGAAACCACAAGAAGAAAGCACCACCACTACCACCATCGATGGAGGATGAGGAAGAACCGGGACCTGGGACTATGCTGCCACCGTATATTCCATCGAGACAATATGATGTGCCAAAAATTAGAGTTATGAACAATGCACGATACCAACTGGAAGTACCAATTGTACTGAAAGGAATTCATTTATGGAATAACATACTTCCAAACCTTAACAATATTATAAAATTGAGGCACAAAAATATAAGGACCAAGACAAAAACTCACTATACATTCAACAAATCAATTTTACTCAAAGAAATGACATGAACAGTGCAAAAAAGTTGCATATGTGTAATTGTTTTTCATTAATAAAAATAATACATTACAATGCAATACAATGACATGAATAGACATGCAATTCAAATCCAAGAGAGGTGATTCGAATTGGGTGCATGAGAGTGGCTTACTTATCAGTTAACACCACTCGACACATCATTTAACCACTTAACTCCAACATAATTGACTCTAACTGACTTGGAGGTAGTTTAGACTAAGTCTAACTTAATAGAACTCAACTTCATGCCAATAAGTAGCTGAGGGCGTTTATATGAATTCAGTTAGGTGAGATGAAGTGAAATGAGTCACCAAAACTAGGTGGAGGCACCTTTAATCACTTGGGTTAACTGCATTTAACCAAAAATAGGTGAAATCATGAGGAAGGAACTTTTAGCACTTCAGTTTAAGTGAAAGGTAGGTGAAACAACCTCTAGTTAACTGAATGAGGTGCATATGTCAAGTATATTAACCCAGATTTGCCCCCTAATTGAAGGAGGAGCCTCAATTATGCTCCTTGATTGAAGGAGAAGACTTAGTTAGGCTCCCTGATTGAAGGAGGAGATCAAGTTAGATGATGTAGTCACATGTTTGATTCAAAACTTAGGATAAGTGGTAAATTAGGACAAAATAATCCAAATAATGATGTGTGGTTGGAAAATGACTCCAAAACCACCTATTAAGCTAATTTCATGTGGAGGAGTAAGAAAATAGGGTCCCGACAATAAATCCCAAAGGTCACCCTTTACAAATTTAATTCTAAAATTCTCAAACAAAGTGAGGAAAAGAGGAAAAACCCAGTGGGAAAGAAAACCCCCCCTCAAACTAAACACTAAAGAACTAATATGTATTCACCATCATGGAACTCACCCCCAATAGTGAATGGAGTTAAGATAATTTCTTCTCAGTGAATTTCTCAGTAAAAATTTCTGCACTTTACTCATCTGTGGGGAAATATTGCAAAACAATTGTTCTATCATGCACAAGCTCTCTATTGTAGTGCATGTGGATCTCGATGTGTTTCGTTCTCTGTCTCTGAACCGGATTTGTTGATATTTTTATAGCACTTTGATTGTGAAAAAATATGAGAGTTGAAGTATTACTACCAATGTCAAACTCTGCTAGAATACTTTTCCAAATTTCCTGAATGCATGCATTGACCCGGGTGGAAGGGAAACTAGCTCCCGGGTTGCATTTTTGTGAAGAGATTGATACTCTTCATCCATGGCATATTTCCATCTTGGATCATGTTGGGAATGCTAATATGACTTAGGATCAGATCCAAACATCATATAAAACTTCTCATACAGAAAAGGATCATTACAATAAATAGCAATACCTGCTCTTTGATAGTCTCCTCGAGTTCTTCTTGGATCAACGGGATTTCCAATGTTTGACCCAATGGAGGAGAGAGTCTTTCCTGCCCATTTTGGTAGATGAGTGGGATCATTCAGATCTGAATCAGAACCTAATATTTCATGCTCACTGATATCAGACATTACATCTGAAATATAAGAACATAAAATTTCATTTTCATCTACAGAATCTTCATCAAAAAGAGGAAGCGTTTTTGCAGTTTCTTCCTCAACTAGTTTCAGATCTTGAAGAGGTTCTTCAAAGCAGACACTTCTCTCGATGATTATCTTTTTAGTTCTGATATTCAATAGCTGAGATCATTTTTCTTATTTAGAATACACAATCAGGATACACTCAACACTCTGTGGTTGCAAATACTTTCTTTTATCCATTGGAATTCTAGCCCAGGCAGTGGACCCAAAAACCCTGAGATTGGACACATCAGGCTTGTGACCAGTGTAAGATTCAAAAGGTTTTCTCTATTTGAAGGATGAATGCGGAACCCTAATCTAAATCTATGTATAAACATTCATATGCTTAGCCCAAATATTTTTATCCAAATCCTTAGACTCAAGCATACATGTTGTCGTCTCCTTTAGTGCTCAGTTTTTCCTTTATGCTACATCATTCTGGTGAGGTGCGTAGGGAACATTGTGCTTGATCTTGATTACATATTCTAAAAAATGTTGTAGTGGATCTAATTTAATGTATTCACCTCCATTATCATATATGGTATTTTTGATCTTTCTCCCAATATTAGTCTCAACGAAAGCTTTAAAATCTATGATTTTTTCAAGAAACTCTAATTTCTTTTAGAGAAAGTAGACCCATGTAAATATTGAAAGGTATTTTGTGAAAGTAAGCACATACCTTGAGCCATTCATGGAGGTTTCTGGAATTGGACCACTGATATCAATAGCTATGCTAGCTTTTCCCCCTTCAAACTTATTCTCAAGATGCTTGCTGACTATGCACCCCTTGCAGATCCCTTTTGAGGATTTGATTGTTGGAAGGAACTCCACCATGGAATACTTTTGTATAACCTGAAAATATTTATAGTTTAGGTTTCCAAACCTCTCATGCCATATCCAGATGGCCTCATTCCCATGATTCAAGAGGGCACTAGGATTTGAAACAAGCACAAAATTGGAAAACTCATAGGTCTTAGCAACATGATTTCATTTCCCTACAACAATGAGTTTTCTCGTGGATATCTCATATATATTAACATCATTGGGGTTGAATGAAACTATTTTAGGAAAACAATTGTGTGACATTTGATACATGGACAACAAGTTTGAAGCTAAAGAGGGCACATATAGAACATTGTTAAAGATGCCATGTTCTAGGTGGATCGTATCTTCTCCTTTTGATGAGACTTGAGAGTCATCTCCCATGTGGATGGAGATGCATATTTTGGAATCCATTGATATGAAAGAATCCTTGCATGCAACGATATTATTCAAAGCACCATAGTCAATGAGGAGAGTTATAGCCTTCGAAACATTATCGATGAGTGCATGTCCTCCTTCAGGATGATTGTTTCGATCTGCAGTATCTTTCTTCCTTACGCCCTCTAGAAGAGTAATGTTTTTTTTCTCAAGGATAAGGGACATAAGATCAATAGTTGTCTTCATGCAAGAGATTTTGGGATGAAATCCTCTAGCACAATAAGAGCACTTTGTCTTCTCTTTGCCCCAATGCTTATTTTTCCTCAAGCTTGGGGGCTCATCCAACTGCTAGGTTTTCTCCTTCTGCTTGGGAGAGTCAAACTTAGACTTCTATTTCTTTTGATTTCCTTTTTCATTCGAAGCTTTGGGTTCTCCAACAAACAAATCTTAATCTCTGGAGGATCTCAATGATCCCATCTGAACAAGTTTATCATGCGCATTCCTAAGGGACTCAATGAATGCATTTAGGGTCAGCATCTTCCAATTTGGAATTGTAATATTTCCAATATGGAAGGTAGAAACAAAAACATAGTAGTCTGTTCCTAGCCTCTAAAATATAGAAAGAATGAGTTGATCATCTTTCTTCTCAACTTCACATTGCTTCAATTGGAGCACAACAGGCTTAAAGTTAGTGAAGAATTCATTGATGGTCTCAAAGTTGCACAGATTGAGATAGATCGGTTCATTCTTTGACTGATACGCTCTCAAATCATCCTACTTTCCAAAAAGTTTGGAAATTGTATCCCACCCTTCCTTGGGAGTCTTCAATACAAAGAGATGGAAAAGAATATCCTTAGAAATGGAGAGGCATAGGAAACCATATGCTTCATATAGTTTGTTCCAATATTTTTCCTTCTCTATCACTACATTTGGATCCATCTCTGTTCCCATGGTGAATCTGTAGATTCCTTTGGAGTACAATGATATCTCAATATCATCTTTCCATTGATGATAGTTGAAAGGACTACGAATATTGCTTGAGGAGGATCTGATTTTGCAATTGTAGTGAATGCAATAGAAGTTCTTGAGATACATGAAATCACACAAAACAAACAAAATAAGTTCAAACAACCAGCACTTTTGGAGTTTTATTCGTGCTTGGATAGACTTCTCTGGATAGACTCTAGAGGGAGCAATGCTATTTTCCCAAGACTTATGTGGAAAACTCTCTGCTTCTGGTGCAGAGTTAGAAAAATTTTGAGCAAATTTGCTCAATCTTCATCAAAGATCCATTGTAGCTTCTATAGAAGAGTTTCCTTGTCCTTCCATGGCTATGATACCATATAAAATTAAGGCACAACAATCAAAGAACCAAGAAAAAAACTTATTATAGATTCAACAAATCAATTTTACTCAAAGAAATGACATGAATAGTGAAAAAACGTTGCAGCTGTGTATTTCCTTCTCATTAATCGGAATAATAGATTATAGTGCAATACAATTGCATGAATAGCCATTTAATTTGAATCTAAGAGAGGTCATTTGAATTGTATGCATTAGAGTGGCTTTCTTGTCAGTTAACACCACTCGACACATCAGTTAACCACTTAACTCCAACATAATTCACTCTAACTGACTTAGAGGAAGTTTAGACTAAGTCTAACTGAATAGAAATCAACTAAATGCCAAAAAGTAAATGAGGGAACCTATATGACTTCAGTTAGGTTAGATGAACTGAACTAAGTCACCAAAAGTAGGTGGAGGCTCCTTTAATCACTCTAGTTAACTACATTTAACCAAAAATAGGTGAAATCATGAGGAAGGTGCCTTTATCACTTCAATTTAACTGAGAGGTAGGTGAAATAACCTCCAGTTAACTGAATGAGGTGCATATGTCAACTATATCAACCCATATTTCCTCCCTGATTGAAGGAGGAGGCTCAGTTAGGCTCCCCAGTTGAAGGAGAAGACTCAGTTAGGCTCCCTGATTGAAGGAGGAGATCCAACTTGATGATGTAGTCACATGTTTGAGTGAAAACTTAAGATAAGTGGTAAATTAGGCCTAAATAAGCCAAATAGTGATGTGTGGTTGGAAAATGACCCCAATAAAGATGACCTTTGTCGATCACGACATACATAAATTTCTAGAATTTGACATGAAGAACTACATGGTAGTTGTACAAGATACATCGGATAGCTCGAAGTTCCTAGTTCTAGAGTGGTAGTAGGAAAAAGGTACTACATTCCATTATTCATGGTTACTCATTTTGATTTTGTTTGTCACATAGGTAGAACCACTGAAATTCCAAGGGGATATGCCAGTTCGATGTCGAGGAGATTGATACCAGAATCTCTAGTTTGAGAAAGATATAAGAAGAGATAGAGAGAAAACAATGTATAATTCTTTTTGCATGGAGAGGCCCTACGATATCAGGTGAGATAGCAGGAAATAATTAATGAGGAGACTGTTCAACGATTTAAAAACATTATTTAGTTTATAATTGGGCCCATAATACCTTATTGAAACCAGTACAAGACCCACAAAGTCAATGGTTAGTGACATAATACCTGCTATCTGAAGAAGAATATGAGGCCATTACCCAATATTGGATGGAAGAATGACGAGTCCTTGTCGTTGATGATCTACTATTTGCAGAAGAATACCTGTGATAGGATGATCCAACGACACAAGAGGATGGAAACAAAGATGGGATGCACCACTGGCAACAAAATATCATGGTAACCAACAATTATCTCTATCTAACATTACTTATAAGACTTATTCACACCTAATATTAAAAACAAAGTGTACCGACTTTAAAGATAAATCTCCAAATTATGGTACCATCATATGTTTATGAATTTAAAAGATGTTCCCACTCAACTTGACACTAGTTAACTAATAGGTCACCTTTTCTAGCTAGTTTATTAGATTAATTTTTTCTAACTTAAAATCCACAAACAACTGATATAAGCCGTGACTAAGGGCTTCACTTTGTGTAAGTAAACAATTTCCTATGTGTGTTATTCATCTCCCTTTAACCTGTGATTACTTCGCTACTCGCGGGCATCCATATCCCTGAAAAAGGTTTCTTTAGTATCGCATAAGCATGACCCTGCTTCCGACAAGTGTCCATACCCTCGACGGGTTTACTTATACTTCCCACAATAGTATAGCATTTTCAAATTCGATTTTAAACACCTTAATGATGTATATGAATTATTGTGTAGGTAATGAGGGTAATGAAAGCAAGGAGGTCATACAAGCATGGCCCCACTAACAATGTGATTTCATATCCCCAACGAGTTTACTTATAGTTCCCATACTAATATATTGCTTTCAACTTCCCTTTATTATGCTACAACTTTATTGATTTGTATATAGATAATTCCATATGTGATTTTAGGTGCTTAGGGAAGCGGGGTGATACGAGAGTTATTTAGATTTGCTTGGCATAGATTATTCACATTCAAAATTCACCTTAAGGTATTAATTCCATCAAGAAGTTAAGGTATAATCTAATTAATGTGAGGTGGATGGGGCATAAAATAAGAAACAAGTAAGAAACCTAAAGTGAAAAATACTTTATTGTTATAAAGATAAAATAATGGTAACATAGGAGTTCCACCAGAAATATAGAAATTTCGCTTAGAAGTCATAGACCTTTATAAAGATGATTAGGTGTAAATATTTTAGTTGTAGACAAGTATATAGATACAACCCAATTGGTACTTATTGAGAATAAAAAACCTTTTTATTGTTTCGAAAAGAAAATTTTCAAATTATGTATAACCAAAATCTTCAAAATTAAAGACAACCAAACAAATCATGAAGAATATTTGTAACAAGCATATTATTTCTAAATCCAAGCAAGAAATAGCACCATCAATGAAAAATTTTGAGAACCAATTTTCTAGTGAAAGCTCAATAAACTCAGGTAATCAAAATTCAACAAATAAGCATAGGGTTGAAATCATATGAAAATCAATCATTTATTTCTCAAAGACAAAACTTCAAACTAAATGAGGGGATAGAGCTATCAAGGAAATGGGATTTCATTTGTTAAATTGGAAACTTTAATTGAGATAGAAGAAACACCTAAGCACTTGATTTGTTATTACATAGTGTTTCTTTAATTGTGATGTACCTTAACCCTTTTGTTATGTTTGTTATTGGTGTGACCTCCTAGTAGCCCCAAACAACTCATAGCCTGCTCAAGCAAGTTCAAATAGGTCACGGTTTAGTATTTCCATCCCCAAGAAGGTCACAGTTTAGTTCAAGCAGACCGAGGAAGGCCACTGCTCATTTTAGGAAGTACCAATAAGATGACAACCAAGCTTAGGAGGTCACGTTCAGACTTGAGTGGACTAATACATATGCTTCACTGTTTGAGTGTGCTAAGATGTAATAAATCCATGGGCTTTGTATGGGCCACAAACTAAGCTCTGGTTTATGTGTGGAATGTCATCATTACCTGATATTTTATGGGCTGTTGTTTATGGGTCTGTTGCTCCAGTAATTGGGGTTTCCATATGGTTCACTTCAAGCATGCCCAAACACTCAACCAGTGCAGCAGAGATCTTAGTCCACTCAAATAGGGTTAAGGTTTCATTTAGCAGCACCAAACAACTCACAGCTTTCTCAAGAAAGCCATGGAATTTCTATGGGCTACAAATTGAGCTCTATTTTGTGTGCAAAATGTCATCATTACCTGATATTTTATGGACTATTGTTTCTGGGTATGTTGCTCTAGTAATTGGGTTTTGCTTATGGTTCACTTCAAGAAGACCGAAACACTCAAACAGTGCAGCAAATATCTTAGTCCACTAAAAAAGTTTTATGGTTTCTTTCAGCAGCCCCAAACAACCTACAACCTTCTCAAGAAAGCCATGAGCTTTGTATGGACCACAAACTGAGCTCTAGTTTTTCTTTGGAATTTCATCATTACCTGATATTTTATGGAGTGTTGTTTCTTGGTATGTTGATCCAATAATTGGGGTTTCCTTTCTTGTCAACTAGGTAATTACCTTGACTGATACTATAGTTGAATAAACCTACATCAATTGAGTTTATTCTCTCTCTCATGTATGTCCTTTGTTCTTGTAGTGACTTGTCTCTTAATAGACAATATCTGATCTAAAAAAATATTGCTGAGTATAAGGAAGGTTTCAATTCTCTTTATCTTATTTGTTTTCTTTGTACTTTGAGTTAGATTTACTATTGTTTCTATTTATTGTCTTTGTATGCTTTTCAACTTTAACACAAGGACTTTAGGGAGTGTTCAAGTTGAAAGAGATGAAAATTATGCTTTAAACTTATCTTGTTTAGTTACGAGGATACGATTTTATGTCTAGTACTATTTTGTCATCGTTTGTCATGGCTTGTGTCTGTTTGAGATGGTTTGTCATGGTTTATGTCCTTTTCCTTATCAAATATCTGTTGCTAAGTTTAAATATCAAAATTTGGTTGGTAGTTTCCAAAAGTTGCAGTTTCATTGACAAGAATAGGGAGCTAGAGAATATAGAAGCAGCGTTGAAAGCTACTTAGGTGATGGGTGTTCACTGTTTTTTCTTTTCTAACATTTATAAAATAATAATAAACTTTGTTTCAATGTAAATGACAAGTGATGTATGTGGTCGTTATTTTATATGGCTCTTGGTTTCCCATTTCAATTTCAATACATATGTTAGCAGCAAGCAGGCTCTCAAAGATACAAGAGGCACACGAAGAAAAGATGAAAGTTTTAAACAAACTAGAACTTCTGCATGTTAACATATATCCTGGTCAATGATTAACCTTTAATTTGTAGGACCCATGTTGTTTTCCAGTCTTGTGCTAGTTGTGAAGATTTTTTATTGTTTTTCTTAGGCTAATTATATTTGTGCTATATGATAGGAAATTGTAAAGGATGAGAAGTATGTTGTGTCATCTAGACCCTATATTTTACTAAATGGGCAGCTTCAACATTTAAAAGTTGAGGTAGAATGATATCAGAACATGATAGAGTCATTGCATGTAGATTATTAATCATCTTGTTGATGCCATTTTTTCAATATGCTTAAGCATTTTTTGAAATGTTGTTACAATGGAATCCATAAATATTGGATTCAAACTACAAGCTAAAAGAGATAGTCTTCACATATGAGAGAAGGAAATGTGCTTGAAATTTGAGTCAGCTGATTTTGCATAGAGATAAGCTATCGATGTCGATGCCAGGATTGACGAGATGGAGACCAAATTGCAAGAATGTCTGGCAGAGTTATATAAAAATTGAAGGAATGGTTTTTATTTTAATCCTTTGTCATCTTGTGCTTATAGATTTCTTTCAGTATGAGAAGAATAGAGTTTGAATGACAGTTGCATTCCTAACCAAGAAGGAAAGACATTTTCACTAAATTTAAAGTCATGGTTTCAACTTTACACAAAGATATGGGCATGATGCAAACACAGTTAATTAGGTTCAAGGAGATATATTTTCAATTCCATTGTTTGCGAGTAAACGTTTATTCACTTACAACTATACTTAGCAACAAGGTTTCTCTCTCTCTCTCTCTCTCTCTCTCTCTCTCTCTCTCTCTCTCTCTCTCTCCTGCAATTTATATAGCATTTTCTGTTTAGTTTAGCATAAACATAGATTTCTACAATATTTGTCCACTGAATTCATTTTACTGAATGACTATTTACCGTGATAGAGTTAGAATCCCTCATTATAGAGGCAAATATCTTTAAATATCCTCTGTCGAGTTTCATATATGGCATTGCTATGTTCTAAGACTTGTTTCTTTTAGAGTCTAAATCCATGATTTCTATGAAAAATATTCTAATCTCTCTTTCTTTCCTGAATTCCATTTAGCATTTTCTGCATTTAGTTTAGAAGAGCATAATTTTCTAGAATCTTTATCTGCTGAATTCATTTTACAGGATCACAAATAAGCAAGATGCATTATACATGTAAATTCCTATGAGTTTGGATGACAATATCATATGTTAGGACATAAAATTTGATAGAAATAATTAATTATTAAATACATTTATATCTAAAAGAAAATCATTTACAGATCTTACTTTAATTGTGCTAACTGTGGATGCCGAAACCTATTTTCAATGCTCTGGTAAACCAAAAAATCCAATTCAGCATCTATTTGGTGATTGAATGTTTTGTTATTATACCAATACTAGGAATCTGATCTATTCATGTGATATTAACCACCGACTGCTTGCCATTGATATTTATGACAATTTTGAATTTTCAATTTAGTCTCATTATCTTCCTGCATTTTATTAATATTATCTCATATATAACCACAGTTATAGGAGTTGGGAATGTTTGAGTATTTTTTAATAAATATACAGGAAAAAGAGTACATAATAAGCTTCGTACTTATGCAAGTACTGTAGAGACCTCAAGGGTACTATCTAAATGGAAGAGCACCCACCTTACAAGTAGGAGATTGGTGGTTTGATTTCTCCATACCCTATCTACAGAAATCAGTGAATATTTGCATATAAAATTACTAAATTAGTGACCAAAAAATGATATATAAGTGACCAACAAATGGGAGATAAGTGACCAAACAAATGACCAAAATTTGTATATAAATGACACTTTTGGTGGCTAATTTATGGTCTCTTATCACCAACCTTATAACCAAATTAATGACCAAACATATGACCAGATTAATGACCAATTATGCGACCAAATGAATGACCAACTACTAAGCTATAAATGAACAAACTATAAATGACCACTTTTTTGGTCACATGATAAGAGGACGAAAATTAGCCACCAACGATCGCCAAATCAAAAATGGTCATTTATAGGAGGATTTTGGTCTTTTTTTCGGTCACTTATCTCTCATTATGTACTAGTGTGTGGAAGACTGGTAGAACAAATGGCTAGACATTATCACCATTCATGCCCAAGTTTCAGTTCATTGTACTGCATTCAAGAGAGATATTGTTGTCTGCAACTACAAGAGCCGAAGTGAGTTTTCTGAAAAGAATGGTTATTTTGATTTCCTGTACAAGCACAGTTGCAGAATATGGTGTCATGACTGCATCACCCACCCTTATTATGGAATAAATTGATGCATATGTTCCACTGTAGGCTTCGGCTGCAAAAGAAGTTGAACAAATTCCATTCATCCCTGCAGTAAGGTTACAACCAGACCCACTTGGCTCGTCAATGGGGAAGCACTATGGAAACCGCAAAAAGAAAGCACCACCCCTACCACCATCTGAGGAGGAGGAATAACCAAGGCCTATGAATATGCTGCCACCATATATTCCACCGAGACAATATGATGTGCCAAAAATGAGAGTTATGAAGAATGCATGGTACCCACTGGTAGCACCAACTGTACTGAAAGGAGTTCGTTTATCGCAGAACATACTTCCAAACCTTAAAAATATTATAAAATTGAGGCACAACAATATAAGGACCAAGATGGGAACTTACTATAGATTCAACAGATCCATTTTACTCAAAGAAATGACATGAACAGTACAAAAAGGTTGTAGCTGTGTATTTGCTTATCATTAATCACAATAATAGATTACAATGCAATACAATTGCATGACTATCCATGCAATTCAAATCCAAGAGAGGTAATTCGAATTGGGTGCATGAGAGTGTCTTACTTGTCAGTTAACACCACTTGACACATCAATTAACCACTTAACTCCAACATAATTGACTCTAAATAACATGGAGGCAGTTTAGACTGATTCTAACTGAATAAAACTCAACTGCATGCCAACAAGTGGGTGAGGATGCCTATCTAAAATCAGTTAGGTGAGATGAACTGAACTGAGTCACCAAAAGTAGGTGGAGGCTCCTTTAATCACTCTAGTTAACTTCATTTAACCAAAAATAGGTGAAATCATGAGGAAGGCACTTTTATCACTTCAGTTTAACTGAAAGGTAGGTGAAAAAACCTCCAGTTAACTGAATGAGGCACATATGTCAAGTAGATCAAACCATATTTTCTCCCTAATTAAAGGAGGAGGCTCAGTTAGGCTCCTCGATTAAAGGAGAAGACTTAGTTAGGCTCCTTGATTGAAGGAGGAGATCCATTTTGATGATGTAGACACATGTTTGAGTCAAAACTTAGAATAAGTGGTAAATTAGGCCAAAATGATCCAAATAGTGATGTGTGGTTGGAAAATGATTCCAACACCCCCCCTTAAGCTAATATCATGTGGACGAGTAAAAATATAGGGTCTCAACAACAAAGGCCATAGGTCAAGCTTTACAAATTTAATTCTAACATGCTCAAAATAACTAAGTGAGGAAAAGAGGAAAAAAAAAGTGGTAAAGAAACCCCCCCCCCCCAAACTGAACACTAAAGAACTAATATGTATTCACCATGATGGAACTGTTGATGCTACAACATTTCCCTAGCAAATTTTTTCTGGGGCCCCGCTTTGAATTTCTAGTCTTTGGTGTTTCTTAAAAGTTGTTTTTCCTTCTTTTTTACTTAGTCTTTCTTTTGCAAGTCGCATATTTTTTTAAAATAAAACTCGTTTTTTCTACCCGATGTATCGGATGAACTCACGTAGTTTATCTGATACGGTGGAAGCTCTATTGGGTTTGTTTGTCTATTTTTATGCCATGTGCACTATTTTGGGAGACTCGCTTAAGTTTACCGATGCTTGGTTAAACTCTGATGTCTACATCCAATGTATCAGAAGGCGGGTCCTTTTTCCTTCAGAAGACTTGTTGACTTCTTTTTCGACAAAACGAATGGAATCGACGGGAGGAATCATGTTCTTTCCCACCTGTTTTTTCAAAAGACTCATATGAGTTCTCTAGTAAAGCCTGACCGATGTTTTGGATACTTTTTTTTGTCCCCGCCTGATGTTCTCTGGAATCCTTAGCCGATACTGAGCTAAATCATGAGTGTTTTTCCGAAAGAAATTTTTCCTGTCAGTCAATTTGCATCGGATCACTTCTAGCTTTCCACTCGATTTTCTCCGAAGGACTCAACCGATACCCTGTGGTTAGAAACCATGGAATCCTCCGATATATTTCAGCTGAGAAGATGATTTTCTACTCGATATTCATTGGCTAGCCCTCAAATTGTCACTCGATGTCGTTGTTATGTTTAAATGTGGTGTCGATGCATTAAGTGCCATAAAGTCTCGCACGCGTGGACCATTTATGGACCAGTTGGACAAGTATTTTTAAACACCATGGGAACTTTTCATGGTTAGTTGTTATCCATTAGAGTTACTGTATTTCTCTAAGCGAGATGGCAGTGCGTTGCAGATCCAGTAAGTCGCGTGAGGACCGAGCATTTTCAGCCTGCTAGTCCTTCTTTCCAGGTAGGATTTTATAACCCTGCTCTGACATCATACTCAGTTATTGGGGTTTTGGTTAGGTTTTTTGCCTCATTTCTTTTATAACTAGTTATTAGTGGGGTTATTTTCCCTTACGATTTTTGTTTATTAGTTTCAGGCTGCTCTGCTCATCGCTCGCGAGGTGGTGAGTTTTTCCACCTGCCTCACGCGAGTCATCAAATCCAACATTTCCATGAGGGTTTCATTGGCAATAGGTTGCAGAGGGGTGGGTGTGTGCAGACTGGCATTTCGTCATTTGCACCACTCGGATTCTTTTCCATAGGAATGTGGGAAAGGTTGTAATTATCATTGGCCGGGTAGATAGGTTTTGGGTCTAGGGCTTCTTAAGTCATCGTAAGCTCTTTCCTGGTTGTGATGCCCATATCCTGGTGGGCATACTTCCGCTGATGGTATTTGCAGCCCAGGGGTGGATTTTTTTCTTTCCTACTGTTGTCCTAACCTAGATGTTTAAGCTACGAGCTGTATAGAGACTGTGGAGAAGCTTAATCCAGTGCTCAGCTCTCACTACAACATATTATGGTGTTACTGTTAAAATGTTTCAGGATGATATGGTAATGTTTGTTGTTGTATATAAGTACATGATTTTGTTGGTTATATGTATATATGCATCTAAGATTTGTTTTAATGGTTTTGACAGCGTCAATATTTATTTAGCACCATGCCCAGAAAAGGAAAGAAGAAGGCCCAAGCTGTGGAAGACGATCCACAAAGGTAGAGTAGTAAGTAACACTATCACATCATCACAAAGGTAGAAATCATATATGAAGATACTGAGCCAGTGACTAGAGCCGATCCAGAGTTCAGATGGGGCCAGGTATATCAGATGATCAAAGACCACATTATCCTGGGGGCAGGTTTAGAAGATATACCAATCTACACAAATATAAAGAGGTCATCCATCATGAAGGAATCCACTCATACTGAACTTTTTCCATATTCTGAATTCATTGGTTAAATACTTCCAAGAGTAGATGTAGCCAAGATGATACTGGAAGATGTAAATGGGCAAGGTTTTGTTGCTTATAGTCCGGCTTATGTAGCTCAGGTGTGTAAGCTACCCATGGCTCAAATGTATTTAATAGAAAAATGGTTGAAGGAGTTAGATTTGGATATTTTCGACTGTATTAGGAATATGATGATCCATGGGAAGCAGTTCCATACAAATCCTACTGGGGAGTATGAAACTGTGAATTTACATACCCCATATAGGCTTATATCTTTGATGTTAAACCAAATATTTATCCAATCACATGGAAAATTCTATATGATAGGCTGGGTACCAGTGACTTTCTTCATAGCCACCAAGGGCACTATTTTCAACTGCGATGACATAGTCTCACATAGCTTATCTTCATGCATTAGCGCCGCACTTGGAGGTACATCCCAAAAGAAATTGGAATTCTACATGAGTTCTTTCTTGATTGATTGCATTTTATGCACTCACCAGTTCCCAGTGCTAAACTGTAATTGGAATAAGAAAAGGAACCTGTGTATTTTTCGTACCAGCTCTTCTGTGCCCATAAGTATCATAGTTCATACAAAAACATCTATAAATTCCTCATCATGCCACTCTACAAGCTAATGTTCCTCATAGAGTACGATTGCATGTCTAAAAAGACATTAGAAGTAGTGCAGGATAATGACAACTATTACCTTTCCGAAGAAGGCTTGTACATAAGGATGTATGCAGGGTCTAGAGCCCCTTCCCTGTTGCCAAAATATTCTACTGATTATATTGTGCACAAGGAGGTGGTAAGGCATATTTATATAGACGGGATTGGAAATTTCTTGTTTGATCAGAAGAAGGCTATGTATCCACCTCTCCCATTCTATATAGGTAGTTACAAGTTTTCCAAAGTAAAGAGTGCATCCGAGTTTGTAAAGGAACTAAAATATTTTCATTTTGGGGAAAAAAGTTTCCACATAAATGATTTAGAAAACAAGATTGGAAATTATTGTGTGGCAGTTGGAGTGCATTTCAAATATACGGACTACTGGGACAAAGACAAAGAAATTTTCCGAAATTCCCGTAATATGACAGCCTTGAGTCAGAGGTTCAAGAAGAAGATAAAGACTATCAGTGGTAAATGAGGCAATAGTAGTGCTATCGAGCAGAAAAAAACAAGAGGAAGAATATGCCAGGAAAATAGAGGAAGAATCCCACAGGTTGTCACAGGAAGCAGATCAGTGTTTAGCTGAGGAAGCACAAAAGAAGAGTAAGGAAGAGGACAATCAGAGAAAACAAGAAGAAGAAAACCAAATAGTATGGGAGGATATTGAAAGAATTAAGAAGGAAACGGTTGAACGAGAAAAGGAAGTAGTGGAAAAGGAAGAAGAGGAACTAAAGCAGAAAGAGAAAGAATACCGAGATGAAAAGAGTCAAGAGCAGGGATAGCCTCATGATGATCCTATCGATCTAGTTTTTCCATCGAGCAGCATGGTAACAAAGGATCCATCCTCCGCATTAGGATTTGGACTAATTCGTTTCATTCCATCTGAAGAGAAGGTGGTAGCTGACCATAAAACAATTTTCTATGATAGAAATAAGAAAATGATTGTTATGATGACTGAAAAGAGAATGGACACCGAGAAGAAGCATATAGGAGTTATGGTAATGAGAAAATAGTCGTCCATGGGAATAACAAGGATCCTAAACTCCTTGAAAGGGAAGGTGTAGCCTCAGCCCTTGCAAATGTAGATAATGTGGATAAAATGGTGGATGATCTAGAGAAATATAGAGAGAAGCTATCTCAAATTAGGGAAACTTTAAAGAAACAAAGGGGTGAAGGACAAAGCCTAAAAAGAAAACATGAGGACAGTCTCAGTGTGCTAGAGAAATCTAGAGAGGCATGTCATATTTTTAATCTAATAAGGATTCCCTGGTATTGTTAGTAAATATCATTGAAGGGGAAGAAAGGGATCTCGAGAAGCGAGTTGTAGAAGTAGAACAGAAAGGAGACGTAGCAAATAAAAGGGTGGAAGAGTTAGAAGTTCAAAACCATATGCTAAATGAAAAACTCCAGGAAGCAAAGGAGAAGCAACTGGATATCACTCCTTTCAGAAATCAAGCGTCGGTGTTGCAAAAAGAATTGAATCAATTTTTGTGGAATTTGGTTGGGGAAATTTACAAGGTAAAACAGATTGAAGCAAGGTTGAAAGAGATAGCACAAAATGAATTAGAGATCGAGAAGAAGTTTTCCGACGTGGAAAAAATTGTGCGAAGTCAGCTCGCATGGATTGGAACTCATTCAACTTTCCCAACAAACATGCCCCAGAATACCTTAGGCAGTATCAAGATGGAGTTGGAAATATTAAATTTTGGCTGCAAATCAGTAGTACGGTTGAACATGGCCATTGATAAAACCATAGAGAAGTGTACTGAGTTTTACAAACGAATGTGTTCGATCCACCACCAATGCCAAATTTTACCATGTACCCTAGAGCAGGATTTCCCAGACAGAGAGTAGCACTTAAAGAACCTCCAAGACAGGTTACAGACACGAGAAAATAGCATATATAAGATTGAATGTCTCAGTATGGAAGCCATTGGAGTCTGGATTGTGCAGGTCTCATTACACAAGAATTTGTTTGAAGAGCTGTTGAGTTAGAACACGCCAAAGTTCAACGAGATAGTGTCCCAATTGTCAAAGATTGAGATAGCAGCGCGAGTATTGGAGCCAGCAGAATCTCGAACTATAAAAGGAGAATCCCAAGCATGTGATGTGTACATTAAGATTCAAGCTAGGTCCACCTACATTATTTGAATTATCCACAAGTGGGATTTTCTTTATGTAATATTTTGTTTTAGGTCATTTTCCTAGTGATCACACTAGAGGACAAAATTTTGTAAATGAAAGGTTAGGGGAAGCCCAAAGGGCAGAGAATACCAAGAGTCATTTTGAGATGTATAAATATAGATAGAATCGAATAGAAAGGGACCTTTCTAGCTTTCTTACGTGAAATACTTGTTGTAAGAAGGACTATTTCCTTTTATAATAAAGAGGATAAATTTTCTACTAGAGAAGGAGTTGTTGGAGTTTCAAATGCATGTTGTGTATATGGATGGATGTGGAACTATTTTTGATTTAGCTTAATACGCAAAACTGTGAAATATTTCTAACTTCTAGACTATTCCTATGTTGTGAATGATTTCATTTCCTTGTTATGAATCTTATGCAGCAAATGAGTAATGAATGTATTAACAAACACTAAGCTATCTCTATGTTATATTTTATGTTGTTTTTATGCATTCTAAATTTATCAGCTATCTGTAAAATTCCTTGTGCAAAGAATGTAGTACATTAATCATACAAATAGTAATCTTTCTCCCTAGGGATAGGTTATATAGGAGTAGCTGTTATCTTCTTTCTATAGTTTAGGGACAAAGGGGATAAGACAGGAGGTAAGAACCTACGCATCACATTATGAAGCCCTTTTTTTTTTGTTAAAACTGTATTTAATCTAGGCACTTTCATACCATTTATATAAACATAAAATAGATAAATGGTGGGTCATGCCGCAACCGGTAAATATAATTAAAACTTTCATTTAACCTTACGGTAGCCGGGCCATTAACTGAACAAATTCCCCATACCAAACGATAAGTGATCTAATTGGGAATGATTATTGGGTAGAATCCCCACTGTTGGTACCTGGGATTTTCCAAGAATCAACAGGAAATCACCCCCAATAGTGAACGGAGGTTAGAGAACTTCTTCTCAGTGAATTTCTTAGTGAAAATGTGTGCAATTCACTCATCTGTGGGGAAATATTGTAAAAAAAAATTCTATCACGCACAAGCTCTATGATGTACTGCATGTGGATCTCAATGTGTTTGGCTCTCTATCTCTAAACCTGATCTATCGAGATATTTATAGCACTCTAACTATCACAAAATATGACAAGTCAAAGTAGTACTACCAATGTAGAACTCTACTAGAATACCTTGTAGCCAAACTGCTTGAATGCATGCATTGACCGCTCCCCTGTACTCTGCCTCTACTGAAGATAGGGAAATGGTTTCCTGCTTTTTGCTTGACCAAAAAATAGGCCCACCACCATATATGAAAACATAATAAAAATTAGACTTCCTATCAAGGATAAATTCATCCCAATCCAAATCTATGAATCCCACCATGTGTAGATCAGAATCTACAACATAGTGGATGTCATAGTTTCTAGTACCTTGCATGTACTGTAGAATCCTCTTGGATTTCCTCCAATGAATTTCATGAGGCTACTGCATGTACCTTAATACAACATTCATGACATAACAAATATCAGGACTTGAATGTGTCAAGTACAGATGGATTCCAATCAATTGCCTGTAGATAGTGGAATCCACCTCCAATGTAGAGTTTCCTTCCTCAAGACTGATTCCAGAGAGGAATGGGAAAGGTGCAGGCTTACAATCAGCCATACTAAACTTAATTAGCAGGTATTAAACATAATTTTATTGGTTGATCATTATCCCATCAAAATCTTGAGTGATTTCTAAGCCAAGAAATCTCCTTCGCAGACCTAGATCACTCATGTCAAACACTTCATGCAAAGCGGTTTTTATGAAGTTGATTGAAGCAAGTGTGCTTCCTATAATTAACAAATCATCAACATACAGAACTATAATGAGTAAATGGCCTTCATATTGTTGTAGGTATACATTTGGATCAAACTTACATCTTGCAAAGTTTTGTGATAGCATAAAAGAGTCCATCTTTTCATACCAAGCTCTTGGGGCATGTTTCAATCCATACAATGATTTCTGAAATATGAAAACTAATGTTGGGTCTAACATGTACCCTTCATAATGCTTCATGTAGATCACTTCTTTTAGATACCCGACGGAGGAGAGAGTCTTTTCTACCCATTTGGTAGATGAGTGGGATCATTCAGATCTGATTCAGAACCTAATATTCATGATCACTGATATCATTCATTACATCTGAAATATCAAAACATAAAATTTCATTTTCATCTCCAGAATCTTCATCAAAAAGAGGAAACGGTTTTGCAGTTTTTTCCTCGACTAGTTTCAAATCTTGAAGAGGTTCTTCAAAGTAGACACTTCTCTCGATGATTATATTTTTAGTTCTGATATTCAAGAGCTTATATCCTTTTTATTCTTCAGCATACCCAATGAGGATACACTCAACACTTTGTGGTTGCAAAGAATTTCTTTTATCCAGTGGAATTCCATCCCAAGCAATGGACCCGAAAACCCTGAGATTGGACACATCAGGCTTGTGACCAGTGTAAGCTTCAAAAGGTGTTCTCCCTTTGACAGATTAATGTGGAACCCTGTTCTAAATTTACGTAGAAAAATTCATAGCCTCAGACCAAATAATTTCATCCAAATCCTTAGAGTCAAGCATATAGGTTGTCATCTCCTTTAGTGCTCGATTTTTCCTGTCCGCTACACCTTTCAACTGATGTATGTAGCAAACAGTGTGCTAGATATTGATCCCATTTTCCACACAAAGTTACATCAGCTCTTATTTAATTTATTCACCTCCATTATCATATCTAAGAGTATTTATTCACCTCCATTATCATTATTCACCTCCCTTATTCTATGTGGATAGTACCTTTTCCTTTTGATGAGACTTGCGAGTCATCTCTGATGTGGATGGAGATGTATCTATCGAAATCTAGTGATGTGAAAGAATCCTTTCATGCAACCATATGATTTGAAGCACCAGAGTCAATGAGGCGAGCTTTATCCTTTGAAACATTATCCATTAGTGCATTTCCTCTTTCAGGTTTATTATTTCGATCTGTAGTGTCTGTATTCCTTGCACCTTTTAGAAGAGTAATGTTGTTTTTCTCAAGGAGAAGGGCCATCTTATCAATATTTCTCATCATGCAAGATATTTTGGGATGAAAGCCTCTAGCACAGTGAGAGCACTTTGTGTTCTCTTTGCCCTATTGCTTGTTTTTCCTTGATCTCGAGGGCTCATCCAACTGCTAGTTTTTCTCCTTCTTCTTGGAAGGGTCAAAGTTAGTATTCTCTTTATTTTTCTTTCCTTTTGCATTTGAAGCTTTGGGTCCTCTGGCAAACCAAGTTTGATATTTGGAGGATCTCAAGGATCTCATCTGAACAAGTTTATCATGCTCATTGGTAAGGGACTCAATGAATGCATTTAGGGTCAGCATATTCCAATTTGGAATTGTAAGCTTTATGGTATGGAAGATAGACACAAAAACAAAGTAGTCTAGTCCTAGCTTAAAAAGAATAGAAAGAATGAGCTGATCATATTTCTTCTCAACTTCACATTGCTTCAATTGGAGCACAAAGTGCTTAAACTTGGTGAAGAATTCATTGATGGTCTCAAAGTTTCCCGGATTTTGAGAGATCAGTTCATTCTCCAACTGATAGGATCTCAAATAATCTTGCTTTCCAAAGATTTTGGAAAGTTGTTCCCACACTTTCTTGTGAGTCTTCAATCCAAAGAGATGGAAAAGAAGATCCTTAGAAATGGAGATCAGCCATAAGAAACCATACGCTTCATCTAGTTTGTTCCAATATTTTTCCTTCTCTATCACTACATTTGGCTCTATATTTGTGCCCATGGTGACTCTGTAGAGTCCTTTCGAACATAATGATATCTCAATATCTTCTTTCCACTAATGATAGTTGAAAGGAGTGAGAAGATTGCTTCAGGAGGAGTCCATTTTGCAGTTGTAGCAAACGCAATAGAAGTTCTTGAGATACCTATAATCACACAAAACAAACAAAATAAGGTTGAACAACCTGCACTTTTAGAGTATTATGCATGCCTGGATAGACTTATCAAAACAGAATCCAAAGAGAGCAAGGCTATTTTTCCAGGACTTATGTGGAAAACTCTTCGCTTCTGGTGCAGAGTTGGAATAATTTTGAGCAAATTTCCTCAATATTCATCAAAGATCCATTGTAGATTTTGTAGAAGAGTTTCCTTGTCCTTCCATAGCTATGACACCATATAAAATTGAGGCACAACAATCTAAGGAACAAGAGAAAAAATTACTATAGATTCAATAGATCAATTTTACTCAAAGAAATGACATGAACAATGCAAAACAGTTGCAATTGTGTATTTTATTATCATTAATTAGAATAATAGATTACAATGCAATACAATGGCATGAATAGCCATGCAATTCAAATCCAATAGAGGTCATTCGAATTGGGTGCATGAGAGTGGCTTACTTGTCAGTTAACACCACTTGGCACATCAGTTAACCACTTAACTCCAACATAATTGACTCTAACTGACTTAGAGGCATTTTAAACTGAGTTTAATTTAATAGAACTCAACTGCATGCCAACAAGTAGGTGAGGGTGCCTATCTAACTTCAGTTAGGTGAGATGAACTGAAATAAGCCACCAAAAGTAGGTGGAGGTTCCTTTAATCACTCCAGTTAACTGCATTTAACCAAAAACAAGTGAAATCATGAGGAAGGTGCCTTTAGCAGTTTAGTTTAACTGAAAGGTAGGTGAAACAACCTCTAGTTAACTGAATGAGGCGCATATGTGAAGTAGATCAACCTAGAATTGCTCCTTGATTGAAGGAGGAGGATCAGTTAGGCTCCCTTGAAGACTCTGTTAGGCTCACTGATTGAAGGAGGAGATCTAGTTTGATGATGTAGTCACATGTTTGAGTCAAAACT
The DNA here is from genome assembly GCA_001517045.1 of Pseudotsuga menziesii. Taxonomy (NCBI): domain Eukaryota; kingdom Viridiplantae; phylum Streptophyta; class Pinopsida; order Pinales; family Pinaceae; genus Pseudotsuga; species Pseudotsuga menziesii. Next base: position 738,538 of record LPNX010523266.1, on the reverse strand, counting down.
TAGGATAAGTGGTAAATTAGGACAAATTATCCAAATAGTGATGTGTGTTTGGAAAATGAATCCAACAAATATGACCTTTTTCGATCATGACAGACATAAATTCCCAAAATTTGACATGAAGAACTACATGGTTGTTGTACAAGATACATCAGATAGCTCGAAGCGCGTAATTCCAATGAAATGGGAAAGAGGAATGGACCAAGAAGGTTTACAGTTACTGATGTATATGCCACATTTCAGCCGAAGAATAGAGGTGAATGAATGTGTTAATAATTTTTTGGTATCATTCCACGACAACTGCCTATGGCTAGAAAAAAACATTTATGTGCATATCGAGCTTATTGCAGCAATTACAAGGCTTCCACTTGCAGGCATTGACCCAATACCATTTTTCAAAAAATACCAAGACACTCTGATGATGAACAAGTTAAAAATATAAGTATGATTTCTCCATAAATAATAGAGGCTTTTTAATAGCCTCCATCAATGACCACACTGTTCAGTTCATAGCTAAGTTTTTAGCTACCAAGTTGGTACGGAAGATGCGACTGAACGAATGTACTGCAAGAACAATTGCAACAGGTGAAATCTATACAGAGGGTGTTCAAATGACCTATTCACACTATATACTAAATTAATTGCTAGCAGATGCAGAGGGGTCACGAGAAAAAGGTACCCCATTCCATTATTCATGGTTACACATTTTGATTTCGTTTTTCGCATGGGTAGAACCAGCAAACTTCCAAGGGGTAGATATGCCAGTTCGATGTCAAGGAGATTGATACCAAAATATCTAGTTTGAGAAATATATGAAGGATAGACAGAGAGAACACAGTGTACAATTATTTTTGCATGGAGAGGCCCTACAATATTAGGTGAAAAAGTAGGAAATAATTACGGAGAAGACTATTCAACGATTTAAAAACATTATTAATTTTATAATTGGGCCCCATCATACTTTGTTGCAACCGTGACAAGACCCACAACACCAATGGTTAGCAACATAATACCTGCTATCTGAAGAAGAAGTTGAAGCCATTACCTAATATTGGCTAGAAGAATGGGGAGTCACTGTCACTGATTACCTACTATCTGCAAAAGAAGACCTGTGATAGGACAATCTAGTGACGCAGAAGGATGGAGAACAAAGAGGGGACCCACCATCGGCAGCAAAAGGGACAAAAAATTCTCCCAACCCTCCCTAGAATGATTTTAGCGCAACCCCAACAGATCCAGTAGTGGGAGATAAGAGGAAGCAGACAGAGTATCCTAAGATAAGGCATAAGAAAAGGAAGGATAACAAAACAACAAGAATTGTTGGCCTTACCTGTGACACTTTTACCCTTCTAACAGATGCAATGACAGAAATCGCTACATAGAGCTTGAATAAAATATATGATCACCAAACAGATCTCATAGGAAGTATTACATACTTATTGTAGACTCTATGCAAAGAAGTCAAAGAAGTACGGGTTGCAAAAGACTATAGACCACAATTGACATTGTTGCGGGACTTAGATAGCTCGTTAGAAGAGTGACCAAGTGATGTATCAATACATATTCCACCAATAAAGAATCAACTAGTGGGAGAAACACTAGACTTGGCGACAATAGAGCTGAATATCATGGCCAAAAAATTGGGTCATGCTGCCATAGATTTTTCTCAAATGTCATTGTATGAAGTTTATGCAATCTAGAATATCACAATTGTTAGGATATTTAGACACTTGGGAGTTAGTTAAGATCAACTTGTGTAATATATCCGTTAGGTAAAAGTGTGTTTCTTTAGTATGCATTAGAATGCATTTGTAAATATTCTAATCCGACGGTCATGATATGTTCTAGACATAGAGTGATCCGACAGTTCAACTTCTCTTAGATCATACCTACCATTGATCTATGGCTTAACACCCGATTGGTCTATGATATCTATTTAAAGAGCATAGAGGGTCCTTGGCTAGTTGATCGATTATGAGAAGCTCATGTAACTTTCTTTCTTTTGCATAATAAATTGCTCCAAGTAGCTATTTGGCTGGGGTCGTGGACTGTTTCCCTCTCGAGGGTTTTAACCACATGACAAACATCGGTGTGTTGATCTGTGATCTATTTGTGTGAAGTGGTTTCTGAAGGTGTTCGGATGTTTGGGAGTACCTTGTGTACCCGAACATGGTATCAGAGCTTTTATGAAGAGACGCTTTCGGTTTTGATCAAGATCTGGAACCGGTGTTGCTGAAAATCTGAAAGGGTTTCTGGTTCTATATTTTATATGCATTTGTGGCCTATGGGAGCTATTCCATTGCATCTAGAGCACCGTTTCCATTTGGAAACAGTTTTCATTTCACCGAAAACCGTTTCCGTTTGCTCCAAAAACACTCATTTCATCAAATTTGAAGGTATAATGTTATAGTGACAGATTTGTTTTTTTTAAATCTCTCATATTTTATCAGTTTATTATTAGATCTTTTATGTTTTAGTCTCGGACTGTTGTTTTCCCTAACTACATATGCTCTTTGCCGTGCACCTTGCGCGATCATGGCGAATCAGAAACAGTAAGAGAAAGTTTTTTTTCTTGTCTTCTCGGCTACGTATGTTCTTTGTCGTGCACCTTGTACGATCACGGCAAATCAGAAACAGCGAGAAAACTTGAAAACATAGACTTTCCAGGTAAACTAACCTAGATTTAATCCCATTGCGTGGAAAAAGTTTTTTTGTTTTTGTTTTTCTTTTTTTTTTGTGATTTGCAGGAAAAGAAAGTAAGCACGGAAAACGAGAGAGAAGAGTAAAAAAAAAAAAAAAACCCCTTCCTCTTTCCATACTTTTACGTACCTTTTAAACTTAGCTCACTTGGTCCAAAATTGTTTTACACCTTGATAAGTCTTGAGTTCAAGTCTTATCAAGCTACTTTTTAGTGCATGCAATTTCTACTTTTTAGTGCATGCAATTTTTATTTTCAAGTTACTTTATTGTAAAAGTGCATCTCACACAAATAAAATAAAATAAAAGTGAGTCACTTGAGTTTTTTAATTTATTGCCGCACTATTTAAAAGTCACATTATTGTAAAAGTGAACATCATTTATTCTACAAAAGTGATTCACTTCAAAGCAACTTTATTGTAAAAGTGAACATCATTTATTCTACAAAAGTGATTCACTTCAAAGCAACTTTATTGTAAAAGTGATTGTCAAAGGTTGATCTTGGGAAGAGGGGACTTCTTTTTTTTAATTGGTCAAGTTAATATCTGCCACGTCATTATTGGGGACATCTTCAACATTTTCTTTGATCAAGCATAACTTCATCATCCGGAATCCGTTTTAAGTGTTGTTTTTTTTAAACCGCATATTTTTTCGAGCTCTTTGCATCCAAATAGTTATTTTCTGTTATTTCAGCCATTATTTTACAATATGGCCGCCCCTTGTGATATTATACTTACAAGTTCTAACTATTTCTCATGGAAATCTCGTATGGAGGATGTTCTGCGAAGTAGGGGACTTTTCAGGATAACCTTAGGGAAAGAAACATAACCCACTGATGATGATAAGAAAATTAAATGGGAAAATAGATGTGATGAAGCTCGTGGATTGATTGAAATGTCAATCTCTATTGATTTGCGATTCCACATATCTGGCATTGATGAACCTGATAAAGCTTGGGAAAAGTTGGAATCTGTGTTTGGTAAACACAACGAAATTTGGGGTCATCAACTTGAGAATGAGTTGCTTTCCTTGAATCCAAATGATTTTTCATGCATTTAAGACTATTTATCTAAGTATAAAACTCTTAGAATCTTATGTGCAGAATGCAAGATTAAGAAAGAAGACAAACAATGTATTTATCATTCTCTTTCCAAACTTGGACCTGCATATTCTGTTTTTGTATCTACATTCTACTCCATGAAAGAATCCTTGACTGCAACTAGCTATCAAGAGCCTAGTCTTGAATCCTTTTGTGATTCCTTAATTAGAGAGCAAGATAAACTCATTCATTTTGGAATAATTAACAATGCAGATACATCTGGGAAAGCCTTATTGTCCCAACAGAAAGAAAAGTCCAAGCCTCCCAAGAAACAGAATTTTCGCAATAATAAGCCAAACAACAAGGGTCCCAAACCCTCTTAGTCAGCTCCCTCTTCAAAAAATGACAAAGGATCCAAGCAAAAAGGAAAGAAGACTGAGCGTCATTGCAATTTTTGTGGGAAAGATAATCATGATGAATCTAAATGTTTTAAAAAGATGGCAGCCTTGGAAGCAGCAATGAAGAAGCACCACATCAGCCTAGATTCGTCTTCAGAATCTAACACTCATGGACATGCACTTTGTGCTTCTAGTTACTCTTATATTGCATCTTCTTCTTTTACTTCAAATGAATGGCTCATTAATTCTGGCGCATCCTATCATATGGCTAGGGATCAAGCCATCTTTTCTACTATGCATGAATGTAACACTAAACAAATATTTGTTGGTGATGATAGATCTCTAAGTGTTGTAGGATCTGGAACAGTTCCAGTAGAAAATGGTCATTTCAGTGATGTACTATGTGTTCCAAAAATTACCTGCAATTTGTTATCAGTCTATCAAATTATGCATTCAGGTGAAGGTAAAACTGTGATGTTTACACCTCACCAAGTTGTAATCAAGGATTTTAAAAATCCTCAAAATGTTCTTGTTACTGGAACTATTGATGATATTACCAGGTTGTACAAATTTAACAACTTTGGGTCATCACCTTTTCCTTTAGTTTTTGTTGCTCATAGTGATAACTTGAGCAAACTTTGGCATGAGCGATTTGGTCACTTAAATTATCGTTCATTGCAACAACTATGTAAAGACAATATGGTGACTAGTCTTCTGCTGGTATCTTGCAAGGATGGTGTTTGTTCTGGTTGTGTACTCAAAAAACATCATCGGGACAGTTTTGACAAACGTGCCTCTTAGCACGCCTCGGTTCCCTTGGAGCTTGTGCATAGTGACTTGTGTGGCCCTCTTCCATCTACTTCTTTTTCTGGTTTCAAATATTTCTTAACTTTCATTGATGACTACTCTAGACACACTTAGGTTTACTTCCTAAAAATTAAGAGCGAAGTATTTAACATGTTCTTGGCCTACAAGGCCCTTGTTGAAAAACAATCTGGTCATCAAATTATTAAGTTAAGATCTGACAATGGAGGAGAATATGTTAACAACAAGTTCACTAATTTTTACACTGAACAAGGAATCCAACAACAACACACTGTTCCATATACACCACAACAAAATGGTGTAGCTGAATGGAAGAACCGCACTTTAAAAGAAATAGCTAATTGTATGATCCAATCTAAGGGACTAAGTCTTCAATATTGGGCTGAGGCCATAAATTGTGCAAATTACATAGTTAATCGCACACCCACTAAATTTTTACAAGGTATAAAACTGGAAGAATCATGGAGTAAAATTAAACCAGATGTAAGTCACTTTCATGTGTTTGGTTGTGAAGCATGGGCTCACATTTCGGATGAAAAATGGAAAGCATTACAGCCTAAAAGTGAAAAGTGCATATTTGTTGGATATTCTGAAGATGTAAAAGGTTAAAGACTTCTTCAACCCCATTCACATGATATAATCATTAGAAGAGATGTTAAATTTGATGAAAATCTCTTGGCCTGCGAGCCTAACTTGGCGGGTGTGACATCTTTGGCCTGCGAGCCTGATTCGGCGATTGTGCCTTATTCTTCTTCTTCCAACTTCCTTGACAGGTTTCCAACTCCAGTTTCTGATGATGACAGTGAGGATGAAAATCCACCTCCACCTGCTCATGTTCCTCCAATTGCACCAGCACCAATACTTCCTCGATGGGTCTGTTCAACATGTGAAGCAGCTGGTGATCTTGCAGGTGATCCTAGAGATCAACGTTGAACCCGTTCTCAGTTTCAGTGAGCCTCTTCTCTTTTGGCTCAAGTTTCTGAGAATCATGATCCAGAAAGTTTTGCAGAAGCTTCAGGAAATCCAAATTGGGATGCAGCTATGGATGAAGAATATCGTTCCTTAATGGCGAACGATACTTGGGATCTTGTTCCTCTTCCAAAAGGAAGAAAACTTGTCAGATGTAAATGGGTCTATAGAACTAAGTATGCATCAAATGGAAGTGTTGAAAGACTTAAGGCAATGTTAGTTGCCAAAGGTTTTTCCCAAGTTGAAGGGATTGACTACAATGAAACCTTTGCCCCTGTAGCAAAAATGAACTCCATCCACCTTGTTCTTTCCCTTGCGGCCTTACATAATTGGGAAGTCCATCAAATGGATGTCAAGTCTGCCTTCTTACATGGTGATTTACATGAGGAAATTTACATGGAACAACTCCTCATGAAAGTCACTGGAAAGTAGCAAAAAGAATACTTCGATATATTCAAGGTACAATTCAGTTTGGGATTCATTACAGTACAAGGGGGGAACCTTTGTTGGTTGGTTTTACTGATTCAGATTGGGCCGGCGATCCTGATGATCGAAATTCTACTGCAGGTTATGTTTTCAGTCTGGGATCTGGACCTGTCACTTGGGCTTGTAAGAAACAACAAGCTCTTTCTCTTTCTTCAGTAGAAGCATAATATTGAGCCGTAGTTAATGCCATTCAAGAAGCTTTATGGCTTCGATAGATCCTTTCATAGTTTGGATTCGAGCAGCAGC
>LPNX010523266.1:711163-731747 GCA_001517045.1 Pseudotsuga menziesii | reverse complement strand
GATCTCTATTTAAAGAGCATAGAGGGTCCTTGGCTAGTTGATCGATTATGAGAAGCTCATGTAACTTTCTTTATTTTGCATAATAAATTGATCCAAGTAGCTATTTGGCTAGGGTCGTGGACTGTTTCCCTCTCGAGGGTTTTAACCACGTGATAAACATCGGTGTGTTGATCTATGATCTATTTGTGTGAAGCGGTTTCTGAAGGTGTTCGGTCTTTTGGGAGTACCCTGTGTACCCGAACAACAATAGCAGAAATGAAGGTCAAATAAGGTACATTGATCAAGCAAGTTAGAGCATGAAATAAGAATGTTAGTAATATGAAGAAAACAGTCAAACAAACTAAATAGAAGACAAAACCTGGGAAGAGGGAAGGCTCTGACTCGACAAAGTTGTAACAGTTGCTTACAGTAATTTTGCAGACGAAGGCATAACAAATGAAATGTTTGCAAAAGCCAAGGTAATTTGACTCGGTGAAATTGTAGAGGACCTCCACAAAAAGGTCGTGGAGTTGGAAGCACAAGAGAGATCTAGTACACCCCCAAAAGTGTTGGAAGAAATAAGGAAAACAACAATAGAGGTTGTGAAAAAGATAGAAGAGGCAGAGGCACTGTGTGCCAAGGTAGTCGAACAAGTTTCTCAAACGTGAGAAGCAATGATCCACAATGTGGAGTTAGAGAAATTCGCAGAGAAGCTGCGCACTGCTACGACATAGGTGAATGAGATGAAGAAATTTCCCTTAGGAGAGAAAATGGCTAACGCTGCTGAGATGAAGAAACTACAACAGCAAGTCGCAACACTGTGAACTCAACAATAGTAAAGGACTGACAAAGTCGCAAAATTACAGGAATAGGAATAAAGAGTTACAGGAATTATTCATCCCATACACCAGAAAGTGTGATAAGCAGTAGAGTCAGCAGGACTTACAACGTTGGAACACATCAATTTTGACCTTGTGGAAAATTTGTAGAAGGAAGAAGAAGAGGTGTAATGGGAAATAGAGAATATAGTGGAAATATTTTAGGATTTTCAAAGTAAGGTCGTCATGACAAAAGATTCGGATTAGCATGGATTGAGACGAGCCACGTGTGAGTGTTGGGGGCCTGTTGGCACTAGGAAAAGATAGGAAAAATTCTAACCATAATTCTTCTCGAGAATATGAAAATTATGGTTGCATGACAGAGGAAGCTTTGACGAAGGAAAAGTTGTGATAGAAGCAACTATGGGAGAAAGAGATATGAGAGAAGAAGTAGTTGTACAAGAAAATATCTGGCAGAAGAAATCGCGATGGAAGAATTCATGACATAAGGGAAGGTGCGATGAGATCAACTGGGATAGAAGGAACCACGATAGAAGTAGACATGCAACAGTTGAAAAGAACAGTATGAGAAAACGTGGGTAAGAAGTTAGTTAGGATAGCACATGCTTTGGGGAATAAAGCATATTTGTATTTTGGGCCAATAGTTCCTACTGACAATTGTAACAAAATGTAGGAGAGTAAAAATTATAGCTTTTCATCTAACAGAATGAAGTTGGTTGACTACGACGTGTAAGAGTCTATAAAAGGGAGAACCCAAGCTATGTGTGGGTTAGACACACTTATAAAGATACACTCTAGGTTGGTGTGTTAGTCATTTTTTCTGTTGTTTGTTTGTAGATTTGTAGAGTTGTAGAGAAGAGAGAGTCGATCTAGGCTATGTGTGGATTGACAGTAGGGTGAAGGAGAGGAAAATTCAGATACCTAAGGCTAGAGTGCATGAGAGGATACAGAAGTCTATATATATTATAGAGAAGATCTAAAATAGAGCATGCAAGCTGAGTGCGCAGACAAAAGGTGTCATATATTTCTCATGCCAGATGAAGAGCTCCTTTGTGGTTTTTCCCGGATGGATTTCCACGTTAAATGTTTTCTATGTGTATATTTGATTAATTTTCTTATGTCAAATGAATGTATGATGTGAATAAATGTATGTGCATTTGCTTATCAATGAGTCTTTATATGCATAAGTCGCACTTTTGTTAGTTGGAATCACTAATAAGGAAGTATATTAACAATTGTAATCTATGTTAATGGATAAGTAGAGTAATATCTTGATTGCACACAATAAGAGTGAGTAATATAACCGTCGGCTTCGGTCGAGCAAGGTAGTAAGGTTCCAAGCAAGAGGAAATCCCCTCACAACTACAAAAACATGGTTCTGGCAATTACCCATAAGAGATATATCGGATGAGACTGCATCTGCATCGTAGGTATTGCCGACTGAGCCCTGCTTTGTCGAGCCAATATCTTGGGCTTTGTTGATGGACAAACAAGGGTCTAAACCTGGGTCAAAGCGAGAAACTCCAACGGGACTCCTTTCTACGTTGCTATGAAGAATGGACTTTGAACCCAAATCTAAAATCATTCTAGTCCCTCCCTTGTCTTATTAGCTTGAATCTTTGGCATGCTCATAACAAAAAAAAAATTGAAGAGGATCAGTGGAATTCATCTTGAATATCATACAAAATCCAAGATTCCTTCAAATAAGTTGGCAGACCCTTCAAGGAATTTAACCATAGGATTCTCAGGTAGCCAAAGATTAATCCTAATAATGCCTGAAGATTTTTTTATAGAGCTTGCCAAGGCTGGCTAGGAATTTGTGGTGTTGAAGGTCTTCTTTTTGTCAATGACCCTCATTTGTTTATATTAAAACTCTATGTAAGGGAGGGATCTAATAATATATCAAAAATATTTTCTCTCTAACTACTCTTGAAGTGTGTTCATGGAAAATGTATTAATGTTTTCCAAGTATATAGTATTCAAAACTTATAATAGATTCATACAACAATAGATGCATTATTTCAAATTTAATTCTTGATCCAATCTTAGAATTAGTGAAGAACACTAGCGTGACCTTTCACTCTATATGCTTTCATCATATCTATAAAGAGCTCAATTTTTCTATCTAAAGAATCTCAGCTTTTCTATCTAAAGAAGCTTAACTTATGCTTGCTAGTCGTTTCAATTACAAGAGCATAGAGGAACATAATTTGATGTTAAACAACGTGCTACTTTTCTAGATTTTTTGTTTTTTAATACAACTAGGACTAGAGCTCTAACAACTACATAGTTTTAGTATTGATTTGCTAATAAGATACAGTCAAAAAGGGAGAAAATGATTAGTGTTGAAAAGTCTTGTTTTGAACATCTATGAAAGGAGAGAAGTTATGTCAAGTGGCTTCTTGAAATTATAATAGTATTATGTGTATTTATATTTCCATGAAATAACAAATATACGTTTTATTTACAATAACTTGCTTATAATTTATATGGGTTAATACTAATATTTATTTGTTGAATTTTATGGTCATTTATACTGTATAAGTAATGAAATTTATTTATCCTTTCAAATCAAATTCACTTTTTTAATTTAGATAAAAGTTTTCAATTTCTAACCTCATATTAAAAACTTATTTATAATTTTCAATATAATTTATAAAATGTTTAATAATTTTATTTACCATTTATTTATGATCATATGATTTAGTAGGTTTAGTAGATTTATCAAGGTTTTATCTAATTTTACAAATTTAGTGTGTAAGTAGTTCTTTGACTTACTACTAAGAAATTACAGTTCCAACTAATAGTTTTACTCTAAGATCAAGATTTTACTAGAGATTTATGTATCTTAATGAAATTTCAAATTGAAAAAATTCATAATTTATATGATTTTATAAATTAAGACTTCTAAGATTAAGTTTTCATAATATAACAAAACAACAAAACATACATCCTCCCCAACCACTCATAACTTTCATCAACTATACATATGGCCATAGGGTTGGACTAGATGCCTTAGATCCACTTAGGGCATGTTATATCATTTTAAGCATTTATATGGCAGTTGTTTAAACTTGCGAGGAATTCATGCAAGGTTTCAATGTATGCCGGATAGTGTTATTACTCTGCACATGTGACCTTGGGTCCTTTCAAACATGTTGGCTCATGGACAATAAAATCCTAATGGGTATTCCATTCATGACAGGATCAAGAAAAATGCTCATTTTGTCTAGTCCCTTTGCATTATGGCTCCTAGGAAGAGAGCAAAATGTTAGCGAGGTAATGGTTCAAGGTTCAAATTGGATGCTACTAACAAGGATCTACACCAATCCTACAACAATGAAGTCCCTACCACATCAAGCAGGCCATAGAGTCCATGGAAGCTTTATCTATTAAGGAACAAGAACAAGAGTAGGGGATGCAAGAGGGCATAAACCCCTTTTAGACCGTTAAGAACATCATGGCTTGAGTTTTAACGGAAAAGGAATTTTCTCACGCTAAAACCCTCAAGATGATAAGTTGTATTCGAGACGACTTGCGCCAAATCTAGAAACAACTTGATAACCTTGCTTAGGCATCCAATAGGCTATTTCATAGGGTGAAAGCTGAAGGAAAGAGCCCATGGGCTAACCACATCATGATTTCTCCACACAAGAATGTGTAGGTGTAAATTGGGTAGTTCCTTGTTTTTCTTATGCTCAACTTATTGTTAGATTTTGGTTAGCTTTGTTTTAATAATATTGAGAGTTTTATCATTCTTAATTCGAACGTGGTGTCCTTCTTTAGGGAAGGTTTTGAATTCTCTTTATCTGCATAGTTTCTGTTTCAAAAGGAAAGACCTGATTTATTTTATTTTTGATGTTAAACATTGTCCTCTTATGGCAGACTCGTTAGCTATTGTTGGTTGGCCTAGTTTTTTAGGTGGCGGGTGAACCACAATGTTTTTATAATAATAACTATAATAATATATTTTTAAGATCAATGATATAATTGCTAAAGTCTAGATAGATGTTCACATACCCTACCCCCTCTCGATTTGACCATATGGCTTCGTAAGAAGCAACACATATTCTTAACACTTAGGTCTACTTAGGATATATATGTATTTTTCATAGTTAATAGAAAGATTATCATCTTGTTTTAAAAAAAATCCTCTAATAAATAAATAAGCTTCAAAAAAAATAATTGTTAACTACTACTAATTAAAATAAGAAAAAAACTTTATTTTGATAAATAAAAAAATAAAAAATGAAAAGAATAGAAATACTAATAAAATATTTAAATTTTAAATAATAATAATAGTATTGAAATTTTAAAAAAAATAAAAACAAAAACAAAAACAAAATTATTAAAAATAGAAATACAAAACACATATATACATATTGGAGTAGGAGCTAGAGAATATTTAAATAGTCTAAAGAATTAGCACAAGTGATAATGAACTTTAAATCTCTCCCGTGAGAAGATTTCTTAACGTAAGTGCTAAACTTTTTTTAAAACATTTTTAAGATAAAAATACAAATTTTTAAAATAAATTAAAAGTAATTTTTTACCTTTCTCAAAATCTAAGCTGATTTGAATACAAATAGATACCCGACATCATCATAATGAAATTAAAAGATGAAGAGAAAACTAAAACATTAAACTCTCTTATTTCTAGTCTATTGAAAGTTAAGAACTATATAATAACATATAATACTTAACTTTTCTTAAAATATTAATATGACATATAATAATTAATAACGTTTTCGTATTAAAATTGGATACACCAAAATTAATCAATATGACATATAATAATTAATAACTTTTTCGTATTAAAAATGGATACACCAAAGTTAATGTCCATAAGCAAGGACAACCAGCATGATAATCATCATTACTAACTATTTATTTAATTAAGTTATTAAAATGTGATTAAAACACATCAAACTTGCTCAATTTATTTATTAACTATTCATTTAATCACGTTATTAAAATGTGATTTTAACACATTAAACATGCTGAATTTATTTATCCAAAGTATATGTATGAATCAATAATCATGCACTGCAAACCACTCGTGTATAACTTGGAATAAAAACTTGCCTCCTCTCTTGATATTGTGTATTTCAGAAAGTATAAAGTTCTTCTTTGTATGTAGACTTCCTTTAATCTATGGCCATTAGATGTTCTGAAAAAAGCTAAAAAGCTGAACGCGAAAAGCCACTTTTCGTCTGATAAAATATGCAGATACTTTTTTTCCAACAATCAGTCTCTCTCTCGCCTGCGAAAAGTATGTATAAAGATGAATATACATTACTTTTCTGTAAATTAACCAGCAAAAGGTGTTGGAATTCAAAAAGCGTGTAGGAGATAGACGAAGAGAAAGCAGGGCCAAGAGCACGAAGGGAGATCTCGACTCACTCAACCAGAAGATATAAAATCAAATTGAGGTCTAAGTAGATAAGATAATAGTCAAATTATTTGTCAATGTTTGAATGAATAATTATATTGGTAGGTGTTTGTATGGAGTAACAATTATGTGTTTTTTGTTTTTTTAAATGGTACGAGGATGAGACCATGAAGTATGCTTTCTCTATATAGCACCATGATGAGATAAGTGTACCTTTCTATATAGCACCATGATGAGACATGCTATCTTGTGATAACCCTTCTCCAGAGGTTCATTTGTTTAGTCAAATTGATTTCCCCCCTTTGTCCTTGGTTAGTAGGGATACGCTAGATATTCAGGTTTCTTCATCTCTTGTAGAGGATTCTGTATCCCTTGTAAAGCTTGTGTCTAAGGAAGGATTGAAACCTTTGGAGGTTCGTTCAATTGTTCCGAGGGATCTTGATACTGTGGCTATTTCTTCCATTAGGAGACCAAACGTGTCTATAAGAAAACAAAGGAAAAGGGGAAAATATAAAAAAGGGGTCGAGGTGTTTGTTGAAGGGGAGAAAGGAGTTTCTTTGTGTCAAAATATTAGGGTTATCTCTCTGTTTGAAAAATGGCTTCCTATAGATTCAGGTGTTTCTTCGGTTGTTTCTAATTAGGCTCTTAGAGATTTAGTGGCCATGAAAGAGGTTCGGAAATGAATATTGTTTCTTTTAACATAAGAGGGCTAGGAAGCGGCCCGAAAAGATCTGCCCTAAAGGATTTTCTGGAAAAAGTGAAGCCTAGTTTGATTCTTTTACAAGAGAAAATGATAAATGCAGGATCAGCATGCGAGTGTTTCTTGAGATTAAAACCATATTGGAAAGTGTCGGCGTTGGATTCAAATGGTTTATCGGGAGGAACGTTGGTTGCTTAGAATCCTCAGGTGGCAGATCTAAGGGCTTTTTATCACGGTTGCTAGTATTATGGTGGAAGGTTATCTTCAGGGTTATTCGAGGATTCTCAAGATTTTAAATATTTATGCCCCTTATAGTAAACGAATGGAGTATTGGGAAACAAAATTTCAGTATGGCATTATGGAAGATAGGTCTCTAACTGTGGTAGGAGATTTTAATTTCACGATGTCTATGGAAGAAATCTAGGGAGCTGGAAAATTTGAAGATACTTTATTAGAATTGTTTAGGTCAAATTTTGAGGAAATGAAGCTAGTGGATAATGCTCCAAACATGTTGTCCCCAACTTGGTCCAATGGATGGTGCATGGATGTTGGTCTTGCTAAACAACTTGATAGGTTTTTCCTTGCTGGGGATATTTGTGAGGATTTTAGTAAGTACATATATTGGTCTTACTAAGTTGGCATTTCAGATCATAAGGCAGTTACATTGCATATATACTTTGATAAATGTTTGGTTAAATATCCTTTTAAGTTTAATCCGGTTTGGTTAGAGGATTCTGTGTTTTGTGATTTTGTCAACGATCAATGGAAAAAATTGTCTGCGGTCTCTTATTCGCCTGTGAGATTTGGGATGATTACTAAGTTAAGTATACTTAGGGTCGAAGTACATAATTGGAAAAAGTTTTAAAAAAAACGAGAGTCGGAAGGAGCTTGGGGAGATTGAAGTAGAAATTCAAATTCTTTCTAATATGGTGGATGATCTTTTTTTCTCCATTGATAGAAAAGAGAGATTGATTGAGTTGAGAGTCTAAGTGTGGGAAACTTCTAAAACAATTAGAAGAGACCTTGAGACAACAGAGTAGAGCTATCTGGTTACAAGCTGGGGATAATAAATCCAATTTTTCCATAGGTTTTCTAATCAAAGAAGACTGACTAATACTGTTTGGAAAAAAAGTACTAAGAAAGGGGAAATTAGTTATGATCAGAAATATATTCGAAGTGCTGGAGTAGATCACTTTAAAAACCTTTTCTCCCAAAATGAGGGTTTCAATATGGAGAGTCAATTGAAAAGTATCAAAAATTTCCCTCGGTTTTTTGAGAGAGAGTATTATCTGTCTATCTTTAAGCCGGTTACTATGGAAGAGGTCAAAAATATTTTGAAGATGTTTGCAAAGGAAAAAATTCCTGGTCCGAATGGTTGGACGGTGGAGTTCTATTTATGTTTCTTTGACTTATTTGGGCAAGATATTTCTGAAGCGGTTTAAGAAACTTGGAGATAGGGAAAAATTAATGAGGTCCTAAATTCCACTTATCTAAATCTTATCCATAAAAAGGATTGACCTGATACTTTTATTGATTTCAGTCCAATTTCTCTTTGCAATCTACTTTACAAAATTATTACTAAGATTATTGCAGAGAGATTGAAGCCTTTCCTAGCTAAATTTATTTCTAAAGAACAGTTTGTCGTCTTACAAGATAGGCAAATTACTGATGTAGTAGGGATATTTAGGGAATCTTTGCATACTATTAAAAGTCAAAATAAGAATCATTTCTTTTTAAAATGGATCTGCATAAGGATTATGATAGAGTGGACGGGTCTTTCTCAAGGTTAATTCTTGTACAAACAGGTTATCTCATAATATTGTTGAGTGGATTATGGGTTGCATAACCTCGACCATATTTGCAATGCTCATTAATGGTGTTTCGTCAGTTTTTTTTAAAGGAATCAGAGGAATCTGACAGGGGTGCCCGCTATCTCCTTACTTTTTTATTTTAGCTATTCAAAGGTCTTAGTCTTCTTAGTCGCCAAGAAAGGAGTCAAAAGAACTTTTCTGGGATAAAGGTTTCTAGGGAGGCCTTTATCACTCATCTCTTGTTTGTTAACGATGTTGTTATGGCTAGAGGTGGTTCTATAGATGCATGGAGATACTTGTAGAGTATTTTAAATATTTTTTGTGAGGCTTCGGACTTGGAGGTGAGTGAAAAATATCTTCTTTCATATGCTTCTGCAGAGACTTGTCTCTGAAATATTTTATGTCTAGGTTATTTCCATTTAAAGTTGAGAGTATTGATGATGGTTTCAACTACCAAGGTTTTCATTTCAATCCCAATGGCTATCGTACAAAATATTTGTAAATGGATTTTAAAAAGAATTCATCGCATAATTGATAGTTGGATTTCGATGGGGGGAAGGATCACTTTGGTTTTGTCTATGTTGCAAGGAATTCTTGTCTATTGGTTTTCTTTCTAGAAATATCAACAATAAGAGCATGTATTTACTTATGTTTATAGAATTTTTGAAATAGTTGCTTCTATGTATCCCATTCACAGGATATTCTGAGATGATAGTGATGATAGTAAGAAAAATCATTGGCCGATTTGTTGAGGAATTGTGCATTTTTGTGTTAATCAAGAAAAATTGGCTTCCTTGCCAAATCATGGATAAGTAGGCTCATATATTTTCATGTATCCAATTTGGCATAGGTTATTCATGGTTAAGTATGCTCAGATATATATAATTGTGCCTTGTACCAGATTTCATTCATGGGGTGTACTTGGATTGGCCCGATGTGCATTTTTGTGATGGACATGAAAAATTGGGAAACCATATCAACAACTAATCTGGAAGTATTGGATGTCAATGTAGATGGAACCTTTTACAGAAGGAACCATAAAATCAATCTCCTAAACTGATTAATTTCCTCAATTGAATATATAGTTGAAAACTCTGTTCATTGTATTTATTTCCTTGCAATAAAAATTCGAGGGATGATAGCAAACAATTTCCATGAAAAATTATTTTATATCTCAATTTTGAATTTAATAGTGATTATATAAAATGACTGGTTGAGTCTCTAAATTTCTGGAAATGATGTTTTAAATCATCCATCTGCAATCTTATGCTTTCAAAAAATGGTGGAGCATTTGTTTGTCAGGGTGCAAAACAGGTTGAATGGGTGATCTGGAAGGAAAATATCTACTTGATAAGAGAATTATTTTCAAATATGAGTCAAAGGACAAGTGAATAAATCATCCACCTACAAATTTATGCTCTCGGGATTTTTTTATCCCTCACAGATGAGAAATTGCTGGAATTTTCCTATGGCCATTTAAGCTAGATTCAGATGCAAAACAAGTTGAGTGGCTATTTGGTAGGTCAATATTATTTTGACCATAGACTTATTTTCAAAAAGGAGGCAATCGCAAAGTGCATAAATCATCCACCTATAATATGATGTTTTCATAAAAAAATTATCCCATATAGGTGAGAAATTGTGGCCATTTTCCCAAGGCCACTTGAGCCATTTTTTCAATACTCGACCAATTTTGCAAATGGTGAGCATTTTTATATCAGGGTGCAAAACAGGCTGAATGGGTGATTTGGAAGGAAAATATCTCCTTGAACAGAGACATTTTTTTCAAATATGAGTCAATGGACAAGTGAATAAATCATCCACCTACAAATTTATTCTCTAATAATTTTGTATCCCTCATAAGTGAAAATTTGTGGGCATTTTCCTAAGGCCATTTAGGCCATATTTAGGTGCAAAAAAAGGTGAGTGGCTATTTTGGTTGGTCAATATTTTCTGTACCATAGAGGTTTTTTAAAAACTGAGTCAATGGGTAAGTGAACCAATCATCCACCTACAAGATGATGCTTTCATATAAATTTTATCCCTCACATGTGAAAAATGGTGGGCATTTTACCAAGGCTACTTAAGCTTTTTTTTCAATACTTAACCATTTTTTTTAATCGAAAGCATTTTCATGTCAGGGTGATAAATAGGTTGATTGGCTATTTTGGAAAAAAAAATATATCCTTGATAAGAGAATTGTTCTTAAAAATGAGTCATTGTACAAGTGAATAAATAATCCACCTACAAACTGATTCTCTAATAATATTTTTATCCCTCACAGGTGAGAAATGGCAAGTATTTTCCTAAGGTCATTTATGCCAATTTTAGGTGGAAAACAGGCTGAGTGGATAGTTTAGCAGGCCAATATTTTCTTAACCATAGACATTTTTTCAAGATTGAGCCAATGGTCAAGTACATAAATCATCCACCTACAAGATTATGCTTCCATAAAAATATTATCCCTCCTAGGTGATAAATGATGGGATTTTCCCAAGGCTACTTAAGCCCTTTTTTAGTACTTGACCAATTTTCCCACTGGTGAGCATTTTTCTATCAAGGTGCAAAACAAGTTGAATGGGTGATTTTGAAGAAAAATATATCCTTTATCAGAGACTTGTTTTCAAATATGAGTCAATGGACAAGTGAATAAATCATCCACCTACAAATTTATGCTCTCATAATATTTTTATCCCTCACTGGTGAGAAATTGCAGGCATTTTCCTAAGGCTATTTAAGCCAGTTTTAGGTTCAAAACTGGTTGAGTGGCTATTTAGGCAAGCCAATATTTTCTAGCCATAGATTTTTTTTAAAATTAATCTAGTGTGTAAGTGAAAAAAAATCCACTGATAAGATGATGCTTTCATGAAAAATTTATCTGGCACATGTGAGAAATGGTGGGAATTTTACCAAGGCTACTTAAACCCTTTCTTCAATAATTAACCAATTTTTCCAATGGGAAGCATTTTTCGGTCAGGTTGAAAAAGAGGCCGAATCTTTGTTTTGGAAGGAAAAATTATCCTTGACCAGAGACTTGTTTTCAAAAATGAGTGGATGGATAAGTGAATAAATCATCCACCTACAAACTTATGCTCATACAATTGTTTTATCCTTCACATGTGAGAAATGGTCGGCATTTTCCTAAGGCCATTTACGTTAGTTTTAGGTGCAAAACATGATGATTGGTTGTTTTTGGCATGCCAATATTTTCTTAACCATAGACATTTTTTCAAATTTGAGCCAAAGGCCAAGTGCATTAATAATCCACCTACAATAATATGCTTTCATAAAAATATTATTCCTCACAGGTGATAAATGGTGGGCATTTTCCTAAGGCTACGTAAGCCATTTTTCAATACGTAACCAATTTTGCCAATGGAGAGCATTTTTCTATCAGAGTGCAAAATAGGGTGAGTGGTTGTTTTGTAAGGTAAATATCTCAGTTACCATAAACTTGTTTTAAAAATGAGTCACTGGACAAGTTAATAAATCATCCACCTACACAATGAGGCTCTCTGATTTTTTTCCCTCACAGGTGAGAAATGGTGGGAATTTGTCTAGGGCTATTTAGGTCAATTTTAGGTGCAAAATAGGCTGAATGGATGATTTGGCAGGTCAATATTTTCTTGACCATAGACTATTTTTGAAAACTAAGTAAATTGTAAAGTGCATAAACCATCGACCTGAAAGATGATACTTTTAGAATTTTTTTTTATCTCTCACAGGTGAGAAATGGTGGGCATTTTTCAAGGCTACTAAAGCCCTTTCTTCAATACTGAAATCCATTTTTCCAATGGAAGGCATTTTTCTGTCAGGGTGCAGAACAAGTTGAATGGTTGCTTTTGGAATGAAAATATATCTTTGCACATCATATATTTTTATGTATGAGATTAATAAAGTATTAAACTTTACTTACTATTTTTATATGTAAACACACGATCTATAATTAGGATATATATCATATATTATAGGCACATTTATGATATATTTTATATTTTTTTAGTTAGATAAATTCAATATGACATATGATGGAAATATTGAATGTTTTTGTTTATTTGGCAGAGTAACTAATCAATGGATCTTTCAAATGAACCATCTCAACAAAATATTCCTCTAAAATGAGGATGACGTAAGGGTTTATATTACTCAAATCTTCCAAATTTGGAACCACATGACATTGTCCTTCAATTTACTCATGCTAGTCATAAAAATACTACTCAATGTGTTGATCATCGACAATGTAAATGATTTGGAGATCACAACTCCATACCACATAATGAGTTGAGAAGTTTCCCTCAAACAGCAAGCAATCATCCATGCATTGTTCAAACTCATTATCCTCGATGTAATCAACCTTTGACAAACAACAATTTTGTTGGATAACAGAGGAAACCATTGTCTCCAATTGTAGTTGAAAGGAATGTTAATGTTCAAAATGAAAATGTCTATGACAGAATGAACTCTATTAGAGAGAATGCGAGGGTCCCAAATTTCCCTCAGAGAACACTTTTTTATCTGCTTCCACTACAATGAACTCTGTTTCGGAGAATGTGAGGGTCTCCAATTTCAATTAGAGAAAAAATTATATTCCTATAGCCACTACAGTAAGCTCTGTTTCAGAGAATGTGCATGTCCCAAATTTCCCATAGAGAACATTTTTTATTCCTTTTGCCTCTACAATGCACTCTGTTTCAGAGAACGTGAGGGTCCCAAATTTCACTCAAAGAACATATTTTTTTTCCTAATGCCACTACAATGAGATATTTATCAAAGAATGTGCATGTCCCAAATTTATCTCAGAGAACAATGTTTAACCATGCCTCCATTACACTGAACTTTGATTTCCAAAATAAAAATATGTACCAAAGAATGAACCCATTTTTGCATAATGAGTCCCTACTTTTCCCTCAACAACCAATGATAGATGTTATTGTTGTTACAAATCACTCTAATCAATGTGAATGTTTTTTTGCTCAACAACCTAGGGAGCCTTTGAATGCATTTAATGATGAAGGGAATCAAAGTGTAGAACCCAATGGGAAGCACTTGGAACAAGAATATCTTAGGAACTTGGATGCTACTAGAAGACATGAAACAACTGAAATAGTTTCATTTCAGGAACAACTAGATAGAAATGCAACTTCAGAAAATCAAAGTACTATGAGTGGTCAAGCTATAAGAGAAATGTGAGAAGGGTTGCCAGCAAATCAAACTACACATGCTAAGAGAAGGTCACTAGGAAAAATCTTAAGGACATCCTTATTGCATCTTAAGAAGTGGTCGGGATGGTATAACCACAAACTAAATGAGGGGAAGACAAAATTTAAAGAAATTGGGAGATGGTTTTCTGGAAAATAACTTCAAGATGTAGATGAAAATGACATTATTTCTGGAATTAGGTACTTCATGAGAAAAAACTATAATGAAGAAACTAAAATTGAGGATGTTCTTGAACATCTAGATGGAAGGCTTTATAAACTTCGATCAATTGTTGTGGCAGAGATTCGTAAGGATTTTATGTCAAGGAAAATGGATTTAGTGTTTATCGAATCAAGCATGTCTCGAAAGGATTTGCAATGTCTAAAGAGAATTGATGCTCATGGTGCACTAAAGGGGGTTAATCCAACATTAGTTTGTAGGGAAATAATAAAAAAAAGTGGAGCAAAGAAGCTGAGGCTATTGATATGGGTTGGGAGAGAACTGATTGTTTCAAATATTATGTTAGGGTCAAACGAGTAAAGTCATATGCTTCCTTTATGGTTGAATCATATGAAAATAGGTCTGGAACTATAGTCAATGAAGTTTTTTTCAAACTTGGTATTGATTCTCGTGTACATTATGATCAAGGTGGGCATGTATGTGAGATATTATTTGAGTTACTAGAATACAATGGATTGATGTCGTGTGTAAGCCTTGGAAAATGGGATGGAAAATAATAATATAGACAAGTTTTAGCACATGTTGTTGATATTGAAAATGAGGAGAACTTAATGAAACAAATAAATAAGCTTTCATAAGATGGAATCAAAATGGTGGATGGTAGGGTTTTCAAAACTAATTTGTTCGAGTGTCATGATCTAGTGGCCATATGTTGTTTAGTATGCAAGAATATTGTTTCTCCAATGGGAAATAAGTTTTGTCCTTAGTGCACATGCCATTAAAAGTGATACACATGGTTAGAGATGAAATCAAAATTGAAGAAGGAGATATTATCTGTACTGTTTCTGAATGTTATGCAATGTCAACAGAATTTCTCCTTGTAAGCTATGCAATTTTTTTACATTTTTTGAATCGTTTGTTTATATCTTGACATTACTTTCTTAATATAACTATGTTCTTGAACATTAGGAGTTGAATCCGGATTTAGAACCAAGCAAAGGATGGGAATAAAAGTTAGATGAACATATTATAAACATTCAATCAACATTATATGGTAGAAAGATAACTACTGTGAAAAATTATCCCATTGATAGAAGAAATGATGAAAAGGTACACACTTTCATGATTAGTTCTTACCTATAAATTAAGCTTCTTAGTATTTCACTAATTCCTACCTAATAAAACATGGGGTTCCAATTAAAGTTGACTCTTGGCTCAATGTCCAAGATTGTATATTGTTCTCGCCATGTTGCGATGAAAACAGTTTTGAAGATGTTTCATGAAATTCAAAGAATTGCACAAAATTATGACAATGTTCATCACACTAGAGGCACAAAGAGAACAAAATTTGGGAGGATATGGAGAAAATTGGTGTTCCATGTAATTCAAGAGAACCATACCATCATAAAATACAACAATACAATGATCTTAACTATGGGAAATCAGATGGATCAACATCAGACAAGATCCTCATTCGACATGAGGGAATTTTAAAGGTTTAATAATTATGTTAACTTATCAATTGTTTTTTATGTGACACTTGCCTAATAATACATTATGATGTTATTATGTTTTGACTATTGTTGAATGGCTCTCAGTGTTATTTACTTTGAAGATAAAACTTAGTATTTATTCATATGCATTGAAACTTATGTATTGTTTCTAGGTTATTGAAGGCCTACCAGATGAAGAGAAGAATAAAAAGTTGGTGAGGTTGTGGAAGTGTTATAAAGAATTTCACATGTTGCAACTGCAAGGGTGTACAGGGGATGATGTGTATGCATATGAGAAAAAGTACATCAGTTTCATCATATTATCTATATTGAATGGTAGTATCATTTCATACATGATTAACATTTTGTGCCATTGTCCTTGCAGGATTGGATTCCTTGCAACTGAGTTTCTTTGGTTATGTTCTTGTTGTTTAGGATATGATATGGTTCCTTATATGCATGTCCAAGGGGCCCATGCTCTTGATATGACACAGTATATTCGTCCTAATACATTGGGACAGTTAAGGAATGAAGTAATGGAGTGTAAGCATAGAGAAATGAAAATTTTAAATAGAAACCAAGGAGGAGGAAGAGGATTTCATAGGGAGAATAAAAACACATTTGAACAATATAGAATGTGTCTTGTAAATGAGATGAGAGCACAATTTGTCAAGATTGTCATGAGATCAGAAGGTACTTTCCAAAAGTTTAGACAAAGAAAATTATTGCCTTCAAAAATGAGAAGTCAACTTCATCTTGAATATGACAAGACAATAAATCAATTGAATAAGGAAACTACAACACAATTGGCATCACGTTTCCCTAATGCCACTTGCCAACAAGTGTAACAACTATTTAACGCATGGGAAAAACAGTCTAAGAAATCATTGATTGCACCATAAACAATAAGTTTGTCCTAATTTAAAATGTTATCTCGCTCGATTTTCATTTTATAGTGTGAGCCATAATGTTTGTGTTTAATTATTAATATGTCATCTCAATTCAATAACTATCTTCCAAGAACAAAACCAATCAACAAATATGGCGAAGAGGCTTATCGAGAATCACATCGCTTTGGAAAGCACAGGGAAAAAAATGGTGTTAAAACAAAAAAATAACAACATGTTTTTCCCTCCAATAGTGAGTATTATATTCATTCAATTGATTACATATCAACCTGTCTTTATCAATCTAGTTGATTTGTGGTTGTAGGTAAAAATTGTGCTTGAACTCTAACTTTGTCCACCTCACTGATCTTAGGAAATGAGCCAGGCCAAGGTGATCAAACACAACAAATGCAAAGGGAAGTTGATTCTGATACCCTAGTGATGATTCAAGACAATAACAATAAAAAATTGGTGTTTCATCCTCAACAATAGAGGCATTGGAGACCTGTCAAATGCAAGAATTGAATGGAGAAACTACTGTTGATATGCCATTGATGGAATCTATGATTCACAATAGAAGGTGTGTTTCATCCTCGATAAATGGGTCAACACAAAGTGCTAAGAAAGAAGAAACTGAAGGGACAAATATTGGAATCCAAGTGATAGAAGATAATAATCATATTAAAACCGGTGTTGTCAAAGCAAGTAAGAGACAA
Source organism: Pseudotsuga menziesii (assembly GCA_001517045.1). Classification (NCBI taxonomy): domain Eukaryota; kingdom Viridiplantae; phylum Streptophyta; class Pinopsida; order Pinales; family Pinaceae; genus Pseudotsuga; species Pseudotsuga menziesii. The sequence goes on along the minus strand of LPNX010523266.1, from coordinate 714,551 downwards.
ACAAAAAAGAGAAATTTTGAAGATGATCAGCAAGCAACATTGTATGCAAAGTGGTGAAGAACATAACATTTGTAATGATATGGAATTGCTATGGTCTTAATCTATTAAGAGGCCTTTTTTTATGCTATTTTGAAGATTGTTGGATATATATTTGGAAATGTCTAATATAGTATCCACCTATAAGCATTGTATTTATCTTTCTCTATGGAAAACAATCTTGGAGTTTTTTGAGAAAAAAAAGCATTTACATAGATTTCGTCGTAAATTCATTCTATTGTGATATGTTCCCATACATGTGCAGATATACTTTATTTTATTCCATAAAATATAAATATTTTTTTTCATAGAAATGAAATCAAGCATAATTTTCGATTGTTACTACTGAAATTCACCAAGTCGTCATAGACAATATATGGCAAATAATATTTAAAGTATTTGGACAGTTATAAATGCTCTAAAAATTCCTTGAGTGTATAATCAAAGGAACACATTTTATATCACTCACTAATTTACAACATAAGCAATGGAATAAATTATCTATGACTCGCTAAAGTACAACAAGAGAAAAAGAAAGACAACTAAAAATGAGCTAGAATTTAGAAAACTCCATCATGCAAAAAATGCATTTTTCATTATCTGTCGATAAATACCTACATACATACATGTGTGTGTGTGTGTGTGTGTGTCTAGCATGTTTATGAGATTACTGCAATAAATCCTCTCGAGCAGGAGACAAATATGTATGGTATCTCTTGCCTTTTGTAGAAGACTTTGATTCTCCAGAAGCTGTAGGAGGAACTGTTTGTAATTCGGTTTCAAGCTCTTTAATTTTATGTGTAATTTTTTTTTAAATTTGCAAAAAAGACACTATTTTCTCCCATCAACCTCTTCAACTTATCCACATGTTCTTATACTTCTTTTATTCTTCTTCTTCCTTACCTTCTAATTCTCATTTTTTATTGTTCAACTGGTTGGTAACTATAACCAATTCATCTTTCAGTTCCTTATTTCTTTCTCCTTCTTTTCTTCCCTCAACTCTATCTCATTGCGAATGATAGGAATCGCCATAGTGACATAAACTAGACCTTGTAATTCCTTCTGTAAATCAACAATTCTGGATTTAAGTGTTTGAATTTCCATATCATATCCCGAATGTTGAAATTTTCGGCCCACCAAGAGTTTTGATTCTAGATTTCTTATTTTTGCATCATTTTCATCCATATCCCCTTTAATTTGTTTATATAATGGTGATGAACCAAACACATCACCTAGATAAAATCTCGTTGAGAAGCATTCATGTAGCATATTCTCTCGTTTTTCTAAGGACTTCTCTCACTCTTCTAAGGACATTGTAACAGTGGGAGTTTTTCTCTTTCCACCCTTATCTTTGCCTCTTTTGGTGTCTCACACATGTATCATTTCGTACCCTTACCTTCATCCTCACCACCTTTTGTACTTTGAAAGTTTTTTCCTCTCCTTTTCTTTTTAATTGCCAGTGTCTCACAGATCCTTTCTAACATTTTTCCTTTGATCTTATCAAGTTTCTTAGAAATAGTTTTTCTTAAACTAGAAATTAATGATTATAATTCTCCAAGTTTTTGTTCATGCCTTTCCTCCCACTCTTTCATATTCAACTAGTATTCTTCTATTAAGTGTTTCTTTTCTTTTAATTTCTTCTCCAATTCATGCACATAAACCATTTTTGTCTTTAATAGTGGTATATTGAGAACATGTGGCATTTTTTTCAACTCATCTCTAAGTTCATCATGTTCAACTTTTTCTCTTTCTAAAACCTCTGTAAGCATAACCCTCATTGTCTTCATTTCCTTTCCAACTTCATCATTGATTCTGTTAAACTCTTTGGATAATTCTGCATACATTTCTTCTTTTCCTTTTATAATTATGTTCTCTTTCAATTGATTATCCACAATTGTCATTTGCAACCATGATATTTGTTTGAGGCATTCTTTAATATTATTATCGTTTATCAAGAACTCTTCCTCCGAATTTCTTGCAAAGGAAGTTTGTTCCTTGAAATGCTTCATTTTATCATGCCGGTTGAATACAAATGTAATATCGAAATTATATGATCGACTATCTAAATGTATAGTGGAATCCCTTAAATAAAAGATGAAAAAATAATCATACTCAATCTCTAATTTTTTTCGAGGAATTCTATTAAGAACCTCTTGAGGAATGTAAAGTCAGCAATATCTTGTTCCATTGCACTATATGTAACCTCCTTCCAATGACCTCCATAAACATGTCTATGTAGCTCTTTTAAAGTTGTGGCAGTGTGAACTACATCAATGGTGACAAAATTCGAAGACTGTTTTGGTGATTCCTCATGGTACTCAGGAGATTGTACTTGAAATTCCTCATTCTATTCTAGAGACTATCTTGTTAATTCCTCATGGAGATCAGAATATTGTACTTGCAGTTCCTTGTTCTTCTTAGGAGATTGTCCTGGGAATTCATCATTATTTTCACCGGTATTATATTTCTTATAGTATGTTTTATGAACAAGTGGTTTGGGCCAAGATATATTTTCATGTTGATTGATATCACCAGTATCTATTTCAATAGCATGGGTTCGACATAAATTTATTATTTTTTGAAGTGTTCATGGAAACTAAATTTAACCTTCTTCAATTGGCTCTCTTGCAGGGAAAAATGGATTTTCTTACCCAATAGATAAGGTGTTAGTTTTTCAAAAATTAAGCTAGCATTATGATCTTAGGATGTTTTCACTGAGAGAATAACAAGCATAGCAATAAAACACAGGCACATCACAAGAGACAAGAGACACAAAGAGTTTTCCTCAGGGAAACCATAAAGGAGAAAACCCCTCAACTTCCTCTAAGATAGAATCAACACCAAAACAGTAAGAGATCTCCCAAAACAGCAGTAGCCTTCTGTCTTCTGTCTAGTCCAAAAATTTCCTTCTCCAGTAGTGCGCCACACTTGGGAGAGCAAGTGATGTATTTCACAAGTGATAAATAGAGAGACTCTCACTCTCTATTTATATTCATCGATTCACTTGAATTTCCTTTTCACATGTAGGCTCAACCTAATAATTACTACTCGAGCCTACACCTTAATTAGTGTATAATAACTCAAGTGCCCCGAAACTGTGGGGACTTACCTAATGACTTGATATGACTTGATTACATTATTAATCCTCCCGATCAGAACATCGGGGCATGACCACATGACTCAAATACATAATAGAGACATCTCGGAAAAAACATCGGGTTACAATATATAAGATACATAGAAGAATACATTCCGAAGTTACATATACATCAACACTCCCTCTTAACTAGGAAGGTATTCTTTCGACACAATTTTTAGCACTGGTCTTCTTCTCTGTATCAATTGGATCATC